>VWZW01002515.1:1081025-1138128 GCA_013397115.1 Edolisoma coerulescens | reverse complement strand
AAAGCTAGGGCTTGAATTTGAACCCCACTTGCCACTGCTTTTGCTGTTTTGTCTGCCATAGCATTTCCCAGTTCAGGCATGGTGTTACCCTGGGAGTGCCCTTTACAATGCATTATAGCCACTTTTGAAGGTTTTAAGACTGCTTCCAGCAACTGTAAAATTTCAGTAGCATGCTTGATTTCTTTCTTCTGTGAGGTCAATAAACCCCTTTCTTTCCAAATAGCCCCGTGAGCGTGTACCACCCCAAAAGCATACCTTGAATCAGTCCAAATGTTGATAGGCTCGAGTTAGGGCTATAATTTCAGCTTTTTGAGCTGGTGTCCCCAAAGGTAACGGATTTGCTTTAATGACGACACCTGTGGTTGTAATTGCATACCCAGCGAGCCGCTTACCATTCTTGACATAACTGCTCCCGTCAGTGAACCAGTTTTCACTGGTTTTTAGCAGAGAGTCCTTCAAGTCTGGGCGGCTGGAGTAAAGTGCCTCCATGGTTTCGATGCAGTCATGCTGTACAGGCTCCTCAGTAACTTTGCCCTGGAGGTAAGATGCTGAGTTTAAGATGTTAGTTACTTGGGTACTCACATCCTCTGATTCTGCTAGGACAGCCTGGTATTTGAGAAAGCGAGATGGGGTTAACCAATGATTTCCTTTCTGTGTGAGCACTGCTGACACTGCATGAGAAACAAAAACAGTTATCTGCTGGCCCATTGTGAACTTGCTAGCTTCCTTTATGTTCAGGATCACAGCTGCCACTGCACGCAGGCAGGCCGGCCATCCTTGGGTGACCACATCCAGTTACTTGGAGAAAGAAGCCACTGGCCTTTTGTATGGTCCCAGCTTCTGTGCCAAAAGTCCCAACACAAGTCCTTGCCTCTCATGTGAAAGCAACAGAAAAGGTTTCGTGACATCTGGTATGCCCAATGCTGGAGCTTGTGTCAACTCACATTTTGGAGTCACAAATGCATTATTAGTCTCTGGTGTCCAGCATAGGTGGGTCCCCTCGGTTTCTTTCAGGAGCTGGTACAAGGGTTTCACAATTAGTCCATAGTTGTAGATCCATAACCTACGCTATCCTATTATTCCCAGAAAAGTTCTCAGTTCTTTGGTTGTAGCTGGCCAGGGCATTTGACAAATTGCCTCTTTCCTGTTATTTCCCAAGGCTCTTTCTCCTCCTGCCAGTTCATATCACAGATATGTAACTTTCTGGAGGACTAGCTGAGCCTTTTCAGGGGAGAGTCTATATCCACTTAGTCCCAGAAAATTTAACAGACTTACAGTCCAGTCCTTGCTGTCTTCACGGGTTCTTGTTGCTATTAGTAGGTCATCAACGTACTGCAGAAGTGTACCTTCCCCAAGTCACAGTGTCCAGGCTTCCAGTTCTTTAGCTAATTGATCTCCAAATATCGTGGGGCTATTTTTGAATCCTTGTGGCAATACACTCCATGTAAGTTGGCTTTTTCTCCCTGTTTTGGGGTTTTCCCATTCAAAGGCAAAAATTTCCCGACTGCTTTCAGCTGATGGCAGACAAAAGAAAGCATCCTTTAAATCTAAAACTGAAAACCACACCCAGTCACTTTGTAATTTTGTAAGTAAAGTGTAAGGATTTTCCACTATGGGATGTAGTATTTTTGTTATTGTATTTGTTGCCCTCAGGTCCTGAACTAATCGATAACTTCTGTTTGGCTTTTGTACTGATAGAATTGGGGTATTGCAGGGAGACCTATACTCTTTCAACAACCCTTGATCAATAAATTTAGCAATTATTGGTTCTATTCCTACTCGTGCTTCATGTTCTAGTGGGTATTGTTTAACTGACACTGGCTGTGCCCCTTCTAATAGTTGAATAATCACTGGGGAAGCCCATTTTGATCTCCCTGGAATTTCAACATCCCATACTAATGGGATCACTTGATCTGTTTTTTCACTATCTATGGGTGTTTCTCCTTTTTCAGGGACATTTGCTAAACTTAAGGCCATAATTAATTTTTCCTCAGGAACCTGTAGTGTCATTCCTTGTTCTGTAAATTCTATTTTTGCTTCTAACCAGGTTAATAGATCCCTGCCTAATAGTGGTTTTGGTGAATTTGGAAGATATAAAAATTGGTGTATTTCCATCTTTTTGCCTAATGTAAATTTTAAGGGTCTCAAAAAGTAGGCTTTTTCGGTTTTCTTCGTGGCCCCAACAACTTGGATATAATCATTGCTTATAGGACTCAAAGTCTGATTCAGGACTGAGAATGTGGCTCTAGTATCCACCAAAACTCCACCTCCCATTCCCCGTGCCTAACTTTAACCAGCAGGTCTGCTTGGGAGGGACCTGCTGGTCCCCATCACTCCAGATACGGCTGTGCTACAGTCCCTGGTTCTGGCAGCACTGATGATTGTGCCATTGGAATCGTGGCATGGTTCATAGGGCAATTTCTTTTCCAATGCTTACATAGTGCACACTGGTTAGGGCCTAGGCGTTGCTGTCTTTGTCCTCTAGGTGGAGGTCTTCTCCCACCTCTGGGGAATCTCAGTCCCGTAACCCAGGCAACCGCGACCTTAAACCTCTGTTCTATTTTTATAAACTTCCCCTGCTTCTGTGTCGGGTTCTATTTTGCTTTTTTCTTTTCCGTCTGGTTCTTTTACTCAGAGTTTGGATTAAAATGCAGGAGGTACAAATCTTCTTGAATGGACTCAGATGTTTATTATTTCTTATCTACAGTACAGCTATAACTAGTTAACAAAGTAAAAATGGCTGAGGAATTCTGTCTTCCAAGGTCTTTTAAAGCACAAACTACCCAATTATGAGATGCCAACTAATTTATTTACAATAACTAATCACTTATGTTCCGCACTGCGGGTTTTTTGAACCAATACCAAATCACCCAGACTTGTGAAGAAGAAGAAGAAGAAAGAACTAGCCTACTCCCAAAATCCTCCATTTTGTTACACGTATGTTAGTTATTACCATATCCCAGAAATTCTACATCTCTACATGTTCCACCCAGTGATATAACACACTTCTTTTTAATTACACAGCAACAATCTCAGTGCTATCACATAATTTCTGAAGCCTTTCCCAAGGCCTCAGGTCAAATGCAGTGTGCTTTTGAGGATCACTGCCTGTCAGCACTGAAAGATTGAAATTCTCTGAATCCAGGGTTCCAACACTGCTGCTAAAAGTTTCTCTAAGTTCCGGTTAGCTGGCTCCCTAACCTTTTGTAATTTTCTGCCTGTATCTGGCACTGATTGATGCCGGTGATTGAAACACGGACTTCAGCAGGTGGGAATCTGGATTGTTTATTCAAAGGGAACGAGCTGGTTTTATACACTTTTTCAAGGCACAGTATTTCCTTATATCGTAATTCTCACTACATGACCTATCCCATGTTGCCACGTCAGCAACATGTTTTCTGAATGTCCTTCTAGGGGGTGGTCACGCGCTGTTCACCCCTCTGTCAGCTTCCGGCAGGCTCCTCTCCGCAGGGCTCTGCCCTGTGGCATTTCCTCCCGCCAAGGTCAGGCAGAGACAAGTGTCTTTGTGCCACCATGTGCTTCTTTGTGCTGCCATGTGCCTCTGCAGGCATGTCTCACAGCCTGCAGCTCAACTCTATCCCGTCTCTTCCCTCAGATTGACCCATCAATAAGGATATTAACTGTTGCTGCCCAATTTCAGAAGCTGGATCCAGCGTAGCATGTCTCCTCATATTATCCCTTAGCCTTTCTTCAAACGAGCCTGGGGAATCAGTGGTTTCCTGGTGAATACTGAATAACAATGACCAATTAACTGGTTTAGGTATAGCTTTTAGCAGTCCCCAGTGTACTAATTCCCTGTATCTAACCAAAAACGAATACGTTTGTGGACCATTTGGGTCCCAGTGTGGATCCCCTGTAGGGGAAATGTTATCTAAATTCCCATGTAGTATTCCAGTAGCTATTTGTCCCTGCACGTGTTCTTGCTATAGATACTACAGCTGCTTTTTCCGTTTCAGTTAACTCTGACAGCATTAAATCTATATCTTCCCAGTCAACATCTTGATTTCTAACAACTCATTCAAACCTCTTTGCTACCTTTTCAGGATCTTCTCTATATATTCTGGCTGCCTCCCTCCAGATATCTAAATCCAAAGCTGTAAAGGGTGCTTTAACTTTTTTTCCTCCGTCTGGCCCTACCACTTGTCTGAGTGGTGCTACAAGCTTCTTCTCTACAGAGGCCTTGCTCCTGGTTCTGGATGGTATTCCTGAGCTAGCCCCACTTGCCCCTTCATCCCCACTATCCTCCGGGGCTGTTGGGGACGCTGGGGATGTTGTCCCTGATGTTGGGGTGTCACCATNTAAAGGGTGCTTTAACTTTTTTTCCTCCGTCTGGCCCTACCACTTGTCTGAGTGGTGCTACAAGCTTCTTCTCTACAGAGGCCTTGCTCCTGGTTCTGGATGGTATTCCTGAGCTAGCCCCACTTGCCCCTTCATCCCCACTATCCTCCGGGGCTGTTGGGGACGCTGGGGATGTTGTCCCTGATGTTGGGGTGTCACCATTGCACTTCATTAACTCCTGGGTTTGTAAGGGATCCTGGTCTCCCTCGGCTTTGAGCTTTAAACGCATTTGCCCTATACTGCATGATGAGCAACACCTCTTCATGTGGCTTCTCCCTTTTGCTTCCTTTTCTAAAAGAAGGACCATTGAGTCCTGTGGTGCCAAATTGATGCCACACTGTTTCTGCCACTCCGGTTTGCATCTTAAAGTAAAAAAAGCCTCTGCGTACGAGATTTCATCCCATTTATTCTCCCTCCCTAAAAATAACATTAGTTGCAGTAAGGTGTTATAGTTTAAAGTCCCATTTTCTGGCCACTTTTCACCATCATCTAATTTGTGCAGTGGCCACCATTGGTTACAGTATTTAATTAGGGTGCTCTTTTTCATAGTGCCTCCGGGGATACCTCCTAGTTGTTTCCAGTGTGCTAACACACATCGTAACAGGCTTTTCTGGGTTATTTCCTTGCTTCGTGATGATCCCATTGCCTCCTTTGTCTGTTCCTCTCCTTTCTCTCGCTCTTTTCTCTCTTCCACGCAAACCTTATTTTATACTTCCTGCATGTCTCCTCCCACTCTTCTTCCTAAATCTCCCAAAGCTGGGGAACCAATTCTCTTCTTCCACACTCCTCGCAAATCTCTCACTATTCTCTGCCACTTTCCCCTTACTCTAACATTGTCTACACCTTCGTTTTCTGCCAAGTTCCTTATTCCTGCTCTTTCTAGTCTGATACTAAGCTCACTCTTCCAGCAGCTTGGACACCACCCACTTTTTCTAGTAGAAGTACAATACCACTTTCTCTCACAATTAATACATGCACAAAAACCAAGCCTCACAGCTTGAGGAGAAATACCCATAGATAGTGAAATAACAGATCAAGTGATCCCATTAGTATGGGATGTTGAAATTCCAGGGAGATCATTAAACATGGGATTTCAAAAGGGAAATCAGATGGAGCTACATTAGATAGGCATTGGGGGTCTGGGTGTTCTCAATCGAGAGCTAAAGTCTTTCCCTCCAATAAGACAATCTGCCTCCCTCTGGATAACAAGGTTGAACTCCAAAGCAATGGTTTATATGATTTATACTCATTCACCCACTGCCAATCACTTAACTTTTCTCTGGCTGTTTCCGTCGCCGGGTTACGGAAATGCAGATAGAGCTCCACACTTGCTTCGTGCTGGCAGCATGTCTCACCCACTCCCACTCATTCTCCCACTCATTCCACAGTAAAAACCCGTAATAATGCAGCAGAAAAATAGCAACATGACAAAACAAAGTAGCATCATGACAGTAATTCCACAGTAAAACCACAATAACACAGTAACAAAAGAGTATCATGACAGAACAAAATAGCAGCAGGACAGGGGTCCAGCCCCTGAAGCCTCTGACCCCTGATACAACAGTGGGGACTCCAACCCCTGGGGCTTCTGACCCCAACCCTTAAAGGTACCTGACCTTGGATCCCAGGTGGCCTTGACTATTGACCTCCACCCCAAGTGATCTCTGATCCCCAGGTGACCTTTGACTCTGGGGTGACCTGTGACCCCAAGTTGATATTTGACCTTTGACCCTGGGTCAATCTTTGACCTTTGACCCCGGGCTGACCTTTGACCATTGACCTTTGATACCGGAATTACCTTTGACTCCAGGCTGACCTTTGACCCTGGCTTGACCTTTGAGATTTTACCCCGAGTTGACCTTTGGCCTTGGGTTGACCTTTGACCCCGGGGTAATCTTTGACCCTCAGTGACCTTTGATGCCACATGACCTTTTCTCTTCGACCTTGACCTCTGAGCCCTGGTGACCTTTGGCCTTTTATCCTCAGTGACCCTTGACTGTGGGGGTGACCTTTTACATCTGGCATCTGAGTGCAATTTGACCTTTGACCCTGGGGTGGCCTTAGACCCTTGACCCTGGGGTGACCTTTGACCTCTGACCCCAGTCATCAATGATCTTTGACCCTGGTGCCTCATGACCATTGACCCCCTGACCTTATTCATTAGACCCATGACATCTGACCCTTGAGCCCCCCCCTCCTTTGACCCTTGACCCCCTACCCTTTACCCTGGGCTCTGGAGCATGGCCCCTGACCCTAATCTGGTCCCTAAGTGCTCTACCCTGTCTGTACCCATGTCCAGTGCTGTGTCCTGTAACCCCTCACTCCTGCTGAGTCCCCTTCAGCCCCCAACCCCTACCGGCCCTTCCAGGCTGTCGCTACCCTCCCTCCCTTTTTGGTGTGCTTGTCCTCCTGTGAGGCTTCTGGTGCTGTCCTGGTGTCAGGATTGCTGCCTGCTGCTGCTGCTGCCACGAGGGGCTAAAACGGTGTCCTTAGGGGCGGTGCGACTTTGCACTGCTGGTTTTTATTTTAAGCTAGAGAGAAAAATTACAATCTGGTTTAAACACAGAAGAGCAAGGGAAACTAAGACTCTGTGAATAAAACGTATCAAACCCAGAAAGGTTCGAAATATACCCAAAAACCATGATTGAAACCAAATGAGGTTAGATGCTGGTGCCAAAAGAATTTATATGTTTTATTTAATAGTAAAAGAGGCAAAGGCAAGGGCGAGGAGGAAGGAAGGAAGGAAGGAAGGAAGGAAGGAAGGAAGGAAAAAAAAGAGTGTGCACGTGTGCATGGCGGGTTCACGGGACAGGGAGAGAGCTAACAGGGGTTAGCAAGAAATGTATCACCCTTCCAGAGGTCCCAATGACATCTCATTGCTCCCGTCCATCTGGTTTTCTGGGTGGTGAGGGTCCCTCGCCACTGGGGCCACACCAAAAAGTATAGAATCCAGTGGATTAATACACATTTTGGGCAGGTGGAAATGCCCACATGCCTCCCTTGCAGGGGGTCAGTTTGACACTGCCCCTTGTAACACCAAGGGTCTGTTGCACCATGTCGCAGTGCTCTGGTGCAGGGTCTGGGGACCCCTTTGGGGGGGCCTTTGATGGGCCATGACACCCCTCTGTCCTTCATGTGGATGCGGCTTCTCCTGGGGTGAAGGGGCCCTGTTAAGATCCAGTTATTAAGGTACGTGGGAACTTTCTCTGCCCGAATTAAGGTGCAAACGAGACCATATGCCAGTGACAATAGTAAGGGTTTTATTTGATGGTAAATATGAGAGAGAGAGAGAGAGAGAGAGAAAGAGAAAGAAGTAGAAAATAGGTAGGGGGACAGAAAGAGAGTGACAGGGACAGAATAAGGAAAATATCACCACTCCGTGGATCCCAACGATGTTCCGCTGATCCATTTTCAGTCTCTGACAGGCCCCTGCAGCGGAGCTGGTCTGCACAGTGGAGGATGGGTGTTCACTGCCTCTCACCAGAGGCTTTCTCATCACACACCCAAAGCCTCTCTCCACTCCATCCTTTGGTGTGAGGGTTTGTTCAAGCCTGGCAGCTGATAGCCCTGGGGCCGTGGTCTTCACTCCGAAGGTGCTAAGCTTATCCTCTGGGAATGTATTCTTCTCCCCGAGCCCTGAGCTGCTACTTCATCTTATCTTCATTGGGGAGCGCTGTAGGTCCTCAGTCAGGGCTCCATTCTCCTTGTCCAAAGTTAACGTACTGAAATAGCAGATTTCCTGCATGTTGCTTCAAGTTCATTAGTTGTTTTCTCCATACAAAGCCTGTATCTCAGCATTCCAGAAGGTATCTTCTTTCCTGGAGATCTCTGTGTGTAACAAGTCTGTACCACCAGCCACTTCACACATGAAAGACACAATGAGGAAGAAGAGAAGGGGAGTCTTGGGAAGAAGAAGAGATGGGAAGACTGAGAGGTGATAATGGCAGGGACAGAAGAGTTTGGTGGCACGGGGAGATAGGAAGCAAAGGACACATAAGCCAAAGTAAATTGTGGAGGCACACCAAACCTGTGGCTGAGGAAGTACTGGAGGCCCTGCCTTGGAGAAGGAAGGATCTCTAGCACAGATGCAGTCCCAGTGCTAGGAAATAGCAAATGAGAACCCTCAATTCAAAAGGAGGACAGGGAACAGCATGCTTTGGGCATTAAAGACAAAATGAAAGATCTTGAAACAAGACATGGAGTAAATGAAAACCAGAGCACTGCAGTGGATGTAGTAGAGCAGCCTTACAGTCTTCCTAAATTTTCCTTTACACAGGACCTATCTTTGCTCTGAGTTGTTGCTGACACAGACTAGGTAATAGCACCAAAGTAAACCTTCCTAAAAGCTAGGATAAATGAAACCACTTACCTTTCTGAATTTTTTTTTTTCTTAAAAAAACCATTTTTTAAAACTGTAGATAAATAATAGAGTCAATAAATGACTGGGTGGGAGAAAGTGACACAGGTGAGAAAACCTGCAGGTCACCCTGAACTGTCCTGGCGTAGATGGTTAATGTTTGTTACACTGACGGCAACACCAGAGGGCTCTGGGCTCACAGCTCACAGGCCTGGATGAACAGGTTTGCTGTCAAAAGGGTTTCTTTCCAGGCACTTCAAAGTGAGCCACATAACTATTCCTTAACTTCAGATCCTGATGGTGATCTTTGCCCTTGGCTTACTCTTGAATCTACAAGCATCCATTCCACATAACATAACAAGATTTGTTCATACATCACTAAATTTTTTTTCTTATCTGATCATCTTTGGAACACAAGTAAGTTGCAGCAGAGAAATCATTCACTTAGAAGTTATTCCAGCTGAAAAAACCCACCAGCATTCAAAGGTTTAGTGCCTAATTTCAATATTGAATTAATGGGCATTCATACCTTTGCTCTCCACTCAGGTCTCTTGTTACATAGCTCAATTATTTCATTACCAGCTTATTTTTATTCCTTCTTCACACAACATATTAAAACTCTATAGTGTAAATAAGAAATTATTAATAATCACTTTTCAATTATGCTTTGTAATTATCAGCAACGTATAAACTCTAACCTGAAATTATATGTCTATTCAGATTCCAGCTAGGAATCCACTTCAAGTAATTCATTTGCCTCTTAAAGCAGGACAGTGTTTGAACCACATCATGTTCTGAAAACAGCTATCGAAGGACTTAGGGTTGTTTGTGGCACAACTCAGGAGCTGGGCTGATAACAGAGAACTCAAGAATGGAACCCACACTTTATAATAGTAAAACCCAACTCAAAGAAGGAAGCTTTTTACATCTTCAGAAGCTTTTGTTCTAGCCATTGCAAAAAAAAGCCACTCTCTGGCAGCAAGCCAGATTAAGACAGAGTTTTATAACAGAAAAGGAGGCTAGTTCTAGTCAAACATTATTAATGTAATAATAAAACAATTATAAATGCACAAGAAGTACATTTTTGCAGAGGATGCAGTGGTCATTATTGTCAAATTTCCTTTTCTCCTTTTCAAAAATTGTCTTCCTTCTTGCGTCTCAGATTTCTTTTGGCATTCATTATAACTCCTATTTATAACTACAATTTGATAATGAGTAACCAGCAAGTGTTTCCACTATTAAAGTAATTTGGTTTGGGTCCTCTTAAATAGACAGAAACTTTTTCTGCCCACCTCTAAATACTCTCCTCCTGTATACAAGCATGCATACAAATAAAATCCCACTTTTGCCTCCTTCTGTTTTAAGAAAGCAAAAGCTGTCCAGGCCGTCAAAAATGGAACTCTTAAACAGAGTAATGGATATCTCACACACTTAGTCTCACAAAATGAAAATGCTTAAGTCTTAGTTGCCAGACCTGAAACAAAACCATTGCTTCTGCATTTGCACCAGTCTAGCTCCAAGGATATCCCCAAGGCTGTTACTGGGATTCACGGACTTAAAAAAGAAAAGAAAGAAAATAAATCAAAAATATTTGAGAGGAGCATGATTCCAAGGCAAATTTGAAACTGGCTTTTGTTTCAGAGAATATCAGATGTGGACTCTGCAGCAGTTCCCTCACTCAGCAAGAAGTCAGTCAAAAACTCTCATTCCAGTTTAACTGATCTCTAGAGAGCTGTGGAGCCAAACCTGAGCTTTATCTCATTACTCAATGTCACACCTACTCTAGCACATGGCTGCCAACTGCAACACAGCCATAACATGAAAATCTGTGGAAAAGGCATAATAAACACCTTCTTGGAATGACCTCCCGCCACGACAGAACTGAATTTCTTATTCACATTAATTGCTGTTTGCTCTGTATTCTGGGGGACGAGATTATTCTACCTGATGTAGTTTTATCATTTGCTCTACTATCAATGCTTTTGTGCTTTATGACCTCATTCTGATGGTTAATTAAGGTCCATTATTCAGATAGCTGCTATTTTACAGGAAATGAGCATTGTAATTGCACTAAATTTGGTCAGCTGAAGATAATGCAAAACATTACCTCGCATACCTCATGACAAGGAGTAGTTTTATAGCATTCATAATAAAGAAGTTGTCACAGTACACTTGATCTAACTTTTGCATTTAGCAAGGAAGCTATGGGAACAATGTTATCCATCCCTCAGTAGCACTATACAGGATTTTACTGAACAGTATTTCAATAAACAGTATTTCAATCCCAGCTGAGATTCCATCATAAGTAAATTTTCAACCTAAACAATGTTTAGATTTCTGACATTATCTGGGCTTTTACAAAATAAAATAAAATAAAGTTTGTTAGTCACTGTGTGCTGGTTTTGGCTGGGATAGAGTTGATGTTTTTCATAGTAACCAGTATGGGCTATATTTTCCTGTGACACAACTGCACTGTAAAAGAGCTTTAAATCATCAGTCACTTATTTGGCACAAGGAAGACTTAAGCTGATTAAAAGATTATGTGATCTACTCTCCTCTGCCACTTCTTAGCTCTCCAGGCTCAGAGTACACTGCAGAAAAAGGGCAAAGAACAATTTGAGTCCACTCAACTCCTGCAAACTCCTTCACAAAGCTCATGAGCTCTTCTGCCTCAGTACCAAAGAAGCACTTTGCGGAACCAAAGAAGCACTTTGCAGAACTAAAGAAGCACTCCTGAAGCAGAATTTCACACGAAACAGCAATCCTAAGCCACAAGGCCATCAAGGCCAGCCTGCACTCCAAGACACATGGAAAAACTTGTCAGCATTACACTGATGTAACTACAGTGAACATGACACTAGCAGGATCTCTATTTACCTCACAGGAGAAGACAAAGATGCACTGTGACTGATCGCTTGAGACTTTCAGGAAACTACAAAACTGGCTTAGAGAATCTTTTTTACAGTTCGTCCACCCAACTGAAAAAATCACTGAGCATCCCAGATGCCTCAGAGTAAGGACACCTCAACCAATTGAAGAAGCACATCTGAGGAACATACAAGGGTTAAAAACTGCCAGAGACACAGAGAATTTACCCTACCTTGGCTCATTCATTCTGGTATGGTCATGGTGGTGTTATTACACGATTTTACCAGCACATGTGACAAGGTCACCAGGCCTTTGTACACTGGAAATTACACACAAAACACAGCATGAGAACCACAATCTTTCTTGCATTTATGATAGAGAAGATAAAGAGGGTGCCGTTTTTATAAAGTCGGGTTTATTTCTTTCAGTTGTCAATTCACTTTAGGCTAATTGAGACTAATCTGATCTGTCAATGTGGCCAAGCTAAGGATTCAGAAATAATATGCCCATAATAAAGTCACCCAGTAGCAAATTGCTTCAATCCTGGCAACTGTGGTTTTTAAAAGCTTATATCAAAGATATAATTAATGTAATATATTTCAAATAACTTCTCATACACAATTCAGTCACAAATACCATTAAATAATAAAGAATCTAACCACATTGTGCCCCACACAGCTCTTTGAAAGCTCCTTTTACAAGGACTCAGAGTAAGCAGTACAGGATGAAACAAATTTATCTGAACGTGCCACAACTAGTTTATCCATGCTGTAAGAGTTTTTTGGGAGGGAAGAAAGAGAACAACTGCTCTTCTGAGAGCTTTTCCCACTCAAAACACCCCCATGGCTATCACAAACTGTTGACGATGTTGCAAAAAGTTGGCAGTACAGGAGCTGCGAGAGGCCAGGAGGAAGGAGGTTGTGTCCTTCCCAGAGCCTAACCCAAAACTCGCCAAGCTGCAGGAGTATCCTCCCGAGAAATGTTGAGAAATAGATAAGGAGGAGGACCCCCTTCACCAGGGGCCTTCAGGTACACCCTATTAACCCCACAGGGGCCCTGCTGGATGTGGGCACCAGTAGCAGGAAAAGCCTTGCTCCTGGTAAAACCCCTAAGGATAATGTCCACCCCAGGTGTTGTCTGACTCCCAGAGAAAGGGGCTGCCAAGCGTGATTTCTGTCAGTGTAACCCCCATGTAGAGGGGGTACTATCACCACCCTGTGCCGCACACGCAGGGCACCTACTGCTCCAGGGATGGCGGTTCACCAGTGTCCCCACTTCTCCAGGGGAAAGGCAGCAAGGTATCTACCTGCAGCGTGGTATCCCTGCCTCTCTGGGAAACCCCTTCTGAGAGGACTTGACAACTCTGCTGCATTTCTGCTACAGGGACAGCAACCAAGACTGTGCCTGAAAGGGCTGGGACTTTGGTTTTGCCTTTCTTTTAATAGATCCTTCCTTTTTTTTTTCTTCCCAGACAGGAATTTGGATCAGAAGGAGCTCATCCCCTACTGCAAACAGGCACTGCAAATGAAATCACAAGTTTTCCACCTCAAAATAACTTAGTGGAGCACAGGTTAATCTGCCTCAGTGAGGTAACCTGTTGACTCCTGCCCAAGATTACATGTAAAGGGTTGAAAAGTGCTGCTGGCAAACTGGTCCCCAACACCCCTGAGGCCCCAGGAGGGGTGCCCTGGCCCTGCTGCAGCCCCAGAGTCCGCCCCACTCAGCCCCTACAGACAGGGCATGGCAATGCCCTTGTTCCATCCTATATCCCCTGTGGCAAAGCACACTCCACGCAGTATTTATACAGGTGGTATACATGTGGTATTTATACACAGGTGAACAAAGCAAACTACTCCACCATTCTCCATAAAGTCAAGTTTCTAACGTCACTAGGATTTGGTACGGGTTTATCTTCTTAAAAGGTTAAAAGCGAAGAAAGAGAAAAAGGAATCCAGCTGGTTTTTGAAAGTATGTCGTTTTTCCACCCCCTTTGTTTTTATCAGCAAGTTTTGCTGGTGGACCCTGGTTGCCTGGTTGCATTGGTACTACATTTTACAGCCACTTGTGTCTTAGCAGATGCTCTCCTGGGCTTTGCTGGGAGCACATTTCTGCTCTGTTCACAGGATCTTCAGGCAAACCTGAGGATTCTGTTAGTTTAGATGATGGGCTGAGTCAGGACAATACAGGAAAGGCTCAAAGCTGTACAGATTCCTCTCAACAGAGTGTGCCAAACTCTGTCCCAGCACTGCTGAGAATCTGATGTGTCATTCCAATGAACTCAGGTATCCTGACTGCAAAAGTAATGACTGTCAAGATCGAAGATGTTGCTTACAAGGAAACAACAGAACATACACAAGGACAGCCTGTTTTCCACCTTACTGAAAGAACAATGCTATCCCTGCTTGTATTCCTTGAGGCTATGTCTGTCTTTTTATTTATTCTCTGTTTCGGTCTTAATATCCATTGTATCATGTATCTTAATGCATATTTGTACTTACGATTATATTGCCTTTCTTCTGTTACATGGCATAGGCTACTGACTTTAATTCTGATTATTGACATACAACTTTTTAAAGTTTTGAAATACCTATTTTAAACATATTATTTTTTGAAAATCAGAGTGTCTGCTTATATTTTAAATTAAATTCATAAGCTTTCACTTTTCTGAAGGAATTTCATTATTAGCCTCCAAGAAATACAGAGAGCTGCTTTCAGAATCACATAGGAAGTTTCACAGCTATGTATCTGATTTATTCCCCGATCAGCAGTTACAAAGAAGATCATTGGTCTATCTTGTCAACCTTCTATAAAACGCAATAGCAAACAGAGTGTTTTGCTTGAGGCAAGAGGTTATTTTGTTCCTTTTTCCCAAAAGGTTGTGTGTCATCTAGGATGTGACTCAGATATTTCAGCTGTGTTAGGCAATCTGCAATGATATGTATATAAACTCTCACACTGAGAGTACTTTCTGCAGTTAGTGCCCAAGGGTCCCAAAAGGGAAAAGATCTATAGGGAAAGTGCAGATTTGTTGTCTATTGTGGTTTTTATTTCAGACAGGTTTCTTCCTCTTACTATCAGTGGAGCTACTTGTACCCTTGCTGCTCTGAAGTCTATCTGGCCCTCCCTCTTCAAATCAAAGCAGATGTAATACAAGGTTTATAGGAAGAGGCAATGTTTTATTGGGTCAGCTGGCATAATTAGAAAAATTCTGTGAGCTTTTTGGCACAGCAGACCTCCAGTCAGCTTAGAGAGAGTTACTTCTTAGGTATGTGTACCTCAGGAAGTGGTGTAATCCAGCCAAATCCTACTCTCCTAGCCCTTTCAGCTGAAGCCAGAAGACTGGATTTTCACAGCCAGGACAAAACCTGGCCCACAGTCAGCTCCAGGAAAACATTAGCATAATTGACACTTGAAGAAAAATCCTGCATTATTTTAGAAATATGTTTGAAGACTGGCTTTCTCCCTGGGCTTCTGTTCCACTATAAACACTCTAAACAATCAGTAGTACTACTGTGACATTATATCTGTTGCTAAATGTACAAGGGACGTGTAGGACTCACTTCCACTCGCTGTCCTGGTTTTTTACTTCCTGCAGTGTTACATGTACATTTTACTACACTGCATATAAGGCACATATGCCAACAACAAAGTAAAACCCTAAACAAGCAGCCAGCATTTCACCTGTAAACAGCAAGGGGCCTGGGTCTCAAGGGATTGTTCTCAGCAGAAAATATTGGTCCCTCTGCTGTTAACATTGGTGTGTTTGGGGCTATGATGGTTGCTTGTTTTACCGAATCAGGTTTCATGGCAGGAATTTTCAGGTTCCTCCACTTCTATCCAAGCATGTAATGTCATTAGCTGCTGGTAGTGGACAAAGTTCTTCTAACTGGAAAAAGTGCTTTGCCCTTGAGTTCTGCAAAGGTTGAGAGTAGTTGTTATTTTATCTCTGATAATAAATCTCCTATTCATTTTGACAAAGGCTTGGATATTTAACAGCGTCACACAAACTGAATCTATACAGAGCAAACAGTCAGACAGAAACTGCCATTGTGGATGAGTTACATTACCTTCAGCCTGGTGCCTAAAAAGGTCCTTGAAGCATGGTCTTGACTCTACCCCAACACAATGCCCATGCTGACAGGTCAGAGCCTTGTAAAATAATTGTTGGTAGATAAAGTAAATCCTCATCAAAAATGTACTCTCTGATGAAAAGATCAATATAAGTAATCGAGACTGTCTGTCTGGAAGCCATGTGAAGGGTATAGAAACCAAACAAGGATTGGGAGTTTTAGTTGAAGTATTTCTGCAAAAATCGTGCAGCAGTGTGAGTAACATTTCTTTAAAGGAAGGAACGAGCAACAAGGAAACGGCAGTCCTACTCTGTCTACTCTCTCCCCCTCCTTTTTTTTCCTTTTTTTCTCCCTCCCTTGTCTGTTGTATTTTTTCCACAGTTTTCTGATTGCATTTCATTAAGAACATTTCCATTTCGTGGCTGTGGGTTACTGGTTCTTAGCTGTCAACTCAGCAACATTCTTGAGAATTTAATAAACTCTAAACTCATGAATAGCTGTGTTGGAACAACTGGGATTACTGATGTCTATAAAGTCATATTCTATTTAAAACCCAATTCCATTCCACATACTTGTTCAGAAAGGTAATTTAAGAACATAGGCCTTTCAGAATAAACTAACTGCAAGCTTTGGCATTAGCTTCATCCTAACAGCTAAGAACTCCACTCACATGGACCAGGATTTTCCTGTGCCAGGCACCCTAATATCCTATGCTCTGAATCAATTCTTTGAAACATGCCACATGCATGCTTTGCCAAACTAGATTAGAGTTTAATTTTGTTTACATCTCTCTGCATTGTCCTATTTTTATTTATTCAGGTATTTATTAAGCCATGGTGGTGCCTGTAGAAGAAGAGCATAGAATTACTCTCTGCTGTACTGTACAAACAAGAAACATGAGAATTCTTAGAGATAAAAGGTAACGTAAAGACACGGAAAAGGGGAGAGAAGGAACAGTAATAAGCATCTAATGTTACCTGTCTATGAAGCTTAAAGGAAACAGACAATTGCGTGAAACCAGGATTTGGCTAATTATTTCTTTAGTGTTCTCCCTGCTCTGCTAGTTTTCAGACAGTAGCCACAGTTTTCATGGAGTGAACAGTAGTCATCAAACAGAGGGAGGGATCAAAGTTGACTGGTGACAGAAACTTTTCTTAAACTCCAGCAAGCAATGTCATCTAAAGGAGACTCTGAGATACAAGGATGTCCGTGCACCACCTCCAAGACAAATAAAATTCAGAAGCATGACGTCCTTTTCATGACTTGCCCAGAACAGCACAGAAAAGAATTCTTTATACCAAGCTGTTTAACTCTTTTAGTCACAAAGGCCAGCCAGTATCTTTAATTGCGTTTCATTTAGTTTGTCTCCAGGATCTGGAGGTCCAAATAGTCATATATCTCATTCATTTTTTCATTTGCTACCTCACACATAATCTCAGCTTCTTCACTCATCCACATGTACCCACTTCCCTCTGACACCTTTCTGCATTCTGCCTCCTCACTCATTCATTCCAGCTATTCTCCCTGTATGATCCCTGAGGCCCACTTTCTTCTTCTCCCCTCTCTCCCAGGCAGTGCTGCACTTCCCACCTCCCCTTTGCTTCTCTAAGAGGAAGCTGACACACTCATAATCCAGTAACAGCAACAGCAAAGGCCAAAACAAAAAGGGGCAGTGAAAACTCATGTGCTGGAAACAGCTGAGCTGCAACAGAAAGTCATGAAGAGCATAAAATCGGTCAGTATTAAAGATCTTTTAAAGGAAGTTAAAGGTCTTCTAAGTTTCATTTTGTTTGCTTCTTGTCTACTGACTGCAGCCATGATCCATATGCCCTTTATAACAACAAACGAAACAATAAAAACAACAAAACCAACAACAAGAAATCCGTAGAGATAGTGGTTTCAAAGGAATCACATCAAGCTCCCCTGAGCCACATGTTTGTGGAGCATTCAAGGGTATTAATCAGAATTATCACTTGTGCCTGCTCAGTTCTTTCCTTGACATTCTGTGTTTGCCACTGCCACAGATGGGATCTTGGTTTGGATGGACATTTTCTCTCATGCACTTGTGGTCATGCTTATACTAAATGATGAGGGTGGAAGAAGTTCTCATCTGGTTAAAACCAACATCAACTTACTTACTGTTCTTGTCTTACATTAGTGTTGGGGTAAAAAAAACCTTCAAACTTATTAGTAAAGCAAACATGTTTATCAGAAGGGTTTGATTCTGTTTCCCAGTGTCTAGTTTACTTTCCTGCTAAATTACAGAAAGGTTAAGAGTTTGATTTGGCATCCATTAAATGCTTTACCACACAATAGAAATACCAGGATCTCTCTGAGCTAAATGTAACACCCTAGGATGGCATCAGCAGTTGTATGAACAACTCGATTTCTGGTCAGTTCGAATGGAAAAGTGTTTGGTTTTTCAAGTGTAGTTGACAAGGCATGATTTTCAAACATAAGCAAGTCCCCACCAAATTCCATGATGATGCAATATTTTGATTTGTTAAATGATATATCAAGCAATTTATACTCTTGCTACATTCTCATTGAAGTATTTCCACCTCCTCCTTCATAAAACACTTGGTGCAAGTGGATCAAAAGTCCATAAAGTGTCAACTTGAGACACAAAAAATCATTAAAATTTTGACAAAGTCTTAGCAGTTGGAAAGAGGGTCTTTGCACAGAAAAATGTGTGATCACATCTGGCAGTGCTATGAAGTAAAGGTATAAGAAACACTCGGGCAAATCAAAATGGAGTCAGTTATTTTCAAGCCAATGTATAACTGCTGGTTCAAGATATTGACTCATAGCATTGATATGAAGTCATTCAGCTACTGTGATTATACATTGCATTATGCATTGTCTTGGGATAGGAAGCACTTTGCCCACTTAGTAAGGCAGCAGGGGAAAGGATACAATCATTATCAAAGTATACATTATTAAAGGATTAATAAAATTTATATGAGCTTCCATAGAAGTGTCGTCATTGATTTCAGTGGGAGGTGAATAATACATCTATTAAATTCTTACCCAGCTGCGAAGAACAGAGGATAGAAGAGAGCTAGGAGGTTAATCACTAAAATACAACTGCAAATTCTTATGTTTTAGCAAATTAGCATAATTTAAGAAAAATATAAATTTGCATAGGACTTTGTCAAGACTTTCATCATCTGGGTTTCTGGACCACAGGAAAAAACATCCAAAGACAGTTCTTCTCCCAAGGCATTCTTCATTAAAACAATTCAGATAATCTTCCTGCCTGTAAGCCCATAGGCATAACTTTCCCACATTAACTTTCAAAGGCCTTTGAATAAAAAATGGTCTGAGGAAAATTATTTCTAAAATAAGTTTTGGTGTAGAACTGACTAAATCACATGCATAAATATACTTACGTTCCTTTCACTTTCTGAGCAAATATTAGCTAGAATAGTGACTAATTAGTGGGTACGCCCAAAAGAACAACCATGAGAGTTTCTTGACATTCTATTCAATTCTCCTTGGTTTCAAAATATAGCATGCCAAAGGTTTTGCTCCATTCAGAACTTTCATATGGGTTTGATCCACAAATACCCTAGTAAATAATTCTAGAGCCAGATATCTTTTTGGTTACAGCTAATGTCTCTTATGTACAGAATGAGCTCATTCAGTTCTTTCATGACTGGTCAAACTGGAAACTCTTTCCCAAAGTCTTACTTGTCTTTGATCTTGATATGTACAGGATTTTGTTAGGAAATAAGTAGCACTAAATGGAAAGACCCACTGGATTGTCCAGGTGTGTATAGAGCAAGGTCTGTGGTTGAGACCACCTTACCCTTTGAAATTAAGGTGGGTTTATTTTAATCCAAAAGTATCTTTTATTACATAAAAGAGTCCTAAGAGGTGAAACACAAGAGGTGAAGCACTTCTCTTCCATGAGTGAAACACGAGAGCTTTACTTACTTTGCTCAGATTAGGACAACATGAAATGTACTTTATTTTGCTCTTAGTGGCAAGGTATAACAAAGTCATTGCAGGCAGAACACCCCATTCCTACCCTCAGCACACCAAAACATGGGGAAAAGGGTTTGCATTTAAAATTATCAATTTTCAACAATTAGGTTTTTTACTCTAGGACCAATGAGCATTGAGCTCCTGTCAGAATAGGATGTAAATGTAGAATTTGTTAGTTTCTTCTTGAGACGTTTATAATAAAATTATTTAGCCAGGGATAGAGGCAAAAATCAGACACATAGAGAAATTTTGCACATTGTCATTCGACATCATGAAACTGATGGCAAATCCAAGGACTCCTGACTCTCAGCAGACTGCCATATCCACCTCTGTAAGAGATGAAAGTCCTACCTGATTCCTGCTAGTGATAACGCCATTACTTTGATTCTGAATTAAAGCAAATTTATTTTGATAGTTTTTCTGTTAAAATTTCTTGCATTATACATCAAGATTCTTACTGTAAACTGTGTCCATGTCCAGACTCAAACAGAAATGCCCAGTTTTAATTTCCTAAGTATTTCAAATGAGTTGCAAGTAGTTTGAAACAGTTCAACTGTTTTACCTACCCCATCAAGAGATGAGTTTGTAGAGCACAACAAGTTGCCTAAATCACTTCATCTTAGTGCAAGGCACTGGGCATATGAATTTAAATATTATGCTCTACATAGACAATGAGCTACACTATCTCATTGTAGCTGTGGGTAGTATGTAGTATGGGTATGGGATACCCTAAGAAAACTGTAATGAAAAGATTTGTATCTTCCTTTTTACATTATGATAGGAAATTTCAAGCACTTCTACATGCAATGCAATTTAATAAGCTACCTTGATATTACTCATGATTTAGATGCTCAAAATAATAGAGTTAATGGATTTAAGTAGTTATTTCAGCTACAATAAACTGACTGCCTGAGATCCATCAACATTCTGCTTTGACTGGTCCCTAAATACCATATGCAGAATGGCAATTAATTTAAACCAAGTGCAAGTTGCTTTGCATGTTCTTTCTGTTTGTAAAGAACAATACTTAAAATTGCAGCTCACCTCAGTAGTAAAATAAGAACAGCAATCAGTACATATCTATTGCTCTGAAACCTCTTGTTGCAACCAAAATTAGACAAGCAGTGCAGTCAAAAAAACCCACCAAGATTCTTACTTTGAATTGTGTCCTATCCATGTTCATACTCAGACATAACCAGATTTTGTTTACTAAGTACTTTAAATGAGTCGTAAGTGGTTTAAAAATCAGTTAAACTGCTTTATTTACCACAACAGTGACAGGCAGCAGTTTGCTGTCCTGTAATTAGTCTTAAAATAAAGGATGATGCCATGATCTGTGGAAAGCAGAAGCTTGCTTACCCCTATTCCTGCTTTGCCTCTCCTACTCTGCTGGCTGCAGAACACCCTCAGAGAGCAGGTGGTGTATTCAGCACCAGGCTGGGCTCTCTGCTCAGTGTCTGGTAGTTACCAGTGTTTTGACAGATAAAATAAGGAGAGCATTGTAACAGAGCAGTACAGTCACAGCCACAACGCTCACAGTCCCTCTTCTTCGTGGAAGTGGCAGCTCTTGTGATGTCTTACGTCCATGACAATACCTAGGGATTCGGAAGATCCTACTTTTAGGAAGCATTTGATGAAAGATGACTATATATAAGAAAAGTAATTAAACTAGAACACTGATTCCCTGTTCCTGAACAGGCAGAAGCACATTTAACAATCTCATGGTGATTTTTAACAACTAAAGAGTATCTCTGAAATTTAAATAAGAATGAGTTAGGAAAACAAAGATGGTAACAGAATTAGTAGTAAAAGGCTGGTACTGCAGCATTTAGATGTGTTACAAGATGAAGACCTAAAAGCTCTCTCCAAAAAATTTCAAGCCACAAATATATGGCTTGAAATATTTTCCTCCACGAATTTGGAGGAACAATAAATCATAGATCACATATGATTTTTTTCCAAAAACTATAGAAAATAATTAAACTCATGATGGATAATCTTGCACAAAAGGGCGATGAAATTTTGGAGCCAGGACATCCACTGCCAAGGACATACAGAATGATAAGCTTGGCTCCTTAGACAGAAGTTCAGATGAGCCTCTAAACTCAGTCAGCACTGCAGATAAGAATTAAACTTAGAGCCTGAACCTCCCATGCAATCTTCAGACTGAACTAAAAGTTACCAGCCAATATGGGCATAATCTTAGTCTGTCAAGCTTTGAGGATATGTGCAGCACTAATGAGCACTCTCAAATCTGAACAGTTTTACAAAGAACATGTGCAGAAGTGACTCATCAAGTGCCACAGAGAAAGCCTCACAAGGAGAAATACACCAAAATGTGTTCAACAGCATATTCTGAAGTAGGCAAAGAAATGCAAATAAAAACTCAAGACTGGTTTGGGAAAACAAAAAGTCATTAAAATGAGGGGCCACATGCAACTACTGGGACAGAAGAAATAATTATGCCAAGCTGGTGGAGAAGAAAAACAGAAGAAAAAAAAATTAATTGTATTTAGTCTCCCACCAAGGATTCAAAAGGTCAGATTTGGCTTATGTATGTTATTAGTATACAACAGAATAAGCAATTTATGAAATAAAGAAAATATGCACAGGCAAGGCAAAACCACAATAGTGCCAAACAGATAACAAAATGCCAAACAGATAACAAAGCACTGATGGTGATATTAGTCCAGAAAGGTGTACTCAGCACTATGCAGAAGAGCAAAACAAATCTGAAATCCAGCAAGACAAACCGAATGAGAGCTATAAACATCATCCTAACACTGTGAGAACCAAGCAAATACAGAGGGTGAAAAACCTACAAGTTTTCATGCAGCATCTACAGTGGAAAAGTGACGGTTTCAGCTGCATTAAGTGCCCTATTGTGCTGGGTTGGCCGTGGCTGCATGCCACGTGCCCATCTCTCCCCCAGTGTGGGCTCCTCTCTACATGCTTCCACAGGTCCTGCCAGGAGACTCCTCCAGCACAGGTTTCCTACAGGGCCACAGAATTTTTTGGGCATCCACCTGATCTGGTGTGGGGTCCTCCATGGGCTGCAGGTGGATCTCTGCTCCTTCATGGACCTCCATGGGCTACAGGGGCGCACCCTGGTCTGCACCACGGCCTGCAGGGGAATCTCCGCTCTGGCACCTGGAGCACTTTCTCCCCCTCCTTCTGCACTGACCTGCGTGTCTGCAGAGCTGTTTCACATATTCTCACTCCTCTGGCTGCAAATGCTTCTGTGGAGTAATTTATTCCCACTTCTTAAATACGTTGTCCCAGAGTCGTTACCATCATCAGCGATGGGCTCAGTTTTGGCCAGGAGCAGGCCCTTCTTGGAGCTGGCTAGTGTTGGCTCTAGGGAACGTGGGGGAAGTCACCCCTATAGTCCCCCTGCTATAAAAATCTTGCCACACAAACCCAATACAACAATGAACCTAAGGACATTCAACATGGAAAAAATGATTCACCACATCTCTGGGCAGAGAATGGATCAAGAGTAGCCCTGAGGAGAAGGACTTGGGGTGTTGTCAGATGACAAGCTTGACATTCCAAATGTCAAGCCAATGGCATCCTGGGCTGTGTCAAAAGCAGTGTGGCCAGCAGGTCGAGGGAGGGGATTCATCTGGAGCACTGCATCCAGCTCTGGGACTTCCAGCATAAGAAGAACATAGATCTGTTGGAATGGGTCAACAGAAGGGCTACAAAGATGGTCAGAGAGCTGGAGCACCTCTCCTATCAGGAAAGGCAGAGAGAGTTGGGGTTGTTCAGTCTGGAGAAGAGAAAGCTCTGGAGAGACCTTAGAGAAGCCCTTCAGTCCCTAAAATGGGCCTACAAGAAAGCTGGAGAGGGACTTTTACTAGGGCAGAAAGAGACAGGACAAGGGGGAATGGCTTCAAACTGAAAGAGTGCAGGTTTAGACTAGATATAAGGAAGAAATTCTTTACTGTGAGGGTGGTGAGGCACTGGAACAGGTTGCTGAGAGAACCTGTGGATGTGCCATCCCTGTAAGTGTTCAAAACCAGGCTGGATGGGGATTTGAGCAACCTGGCCTAGTGGAAGGTATCCCACAGCAGGGGGGTTGAAACTGGACAATCTTTAACACAACCACACACTTAAGGTGTCAGTCTGTAATTAAGGAATGTTGACGAATACTGCTGACAAACGAGGCAAGTTACTTCATTACTTCTAACCTTCACTGCTCTTAGCTCTCACTTTTTTTTCCCATTTAGACAATCTAATCTCCATAGAAAGTTTTCTTCCACATTCCAGAGTACCTTGTACAAGCAGTTCTAAAATTACTCTAATAAAGTAAAAAGTGATAACAATATATAACACAGAGCTCATCTGTCATTCACTGTTGCGGTTTAACTTTCTCTCCATATGATTTTCAGCCTTGTTTTCCCTGGAGAAACCTCTATGTGATTTCTCAAGTGGTGTGACATGTTATGCTAAAAAAACCCAGACTGTATCATCTATTCTAAGAACCAGGGAAAGAAGCCCATGGCCAGAGAACATCCACCATTTTCTTCCACAGTGGCAGTGCACATATTTATTGTGGGGAAGTCAACAGGCCATTGAAAGAAAGGGTGGAGAGCAAATCCCTGGTAGGGCTGGAAAGTAAAACCCTGGGGAGTAACCTGTAGACTGATGGAAGGAAAGAATGACTGAGGCCATCAGAGACAGGCGAGAAAAGCTTGAGCAGGACAAGCTGAGGAGAGCAACTCAACCTTTACAGAGCTTGGGGAAAGGGTGTGCCGGATCCTCTGCTTAAGTTAATACCGACTTCGTTGACGTTAATTGCAAGCTGTCATTATGTTACATTGCTTTCCACACCACAATAGCCTCTTCCCTGACCAATCCAATTCTTTCATTTTGCCAGTTGACATGGCAAGCAATGACTTCGCAGATCTGAGGCACAATGCTCGGGCACAAACCCAACCCAGGCACAAAACCTGGGTCCCAGCTATCTCTGGTTTATCACACTTGTGAGGAGGCACATGTTTTTAACTCTATTGTTGTAATTTGAACACAGAAGGCTGATGAACTTGGCTTTCATTAAGAGACTTACTACTACCACTACCTAAATTCTGAATGTTTACCTTTGCCACCCTCATATTATATGATCTACTTACAGGTTGTAATTATGATATTTATAGTATATACGATACTGACATTTTATCTGGTGTTTGAAACTTTAGATTAAACCAGTATAATCAATGTCTCAAGTTTTGCCCCTACTTCTATGAAAGAAACCATTAAAAAAGGTAAAATTGGAAGTATTATATCCATCCTCAGAATTATTTGATTTACTGTTACAAGAGGTATTTTCAGTGATCAATCCATTTGTACAGATTTTTGATACAAGACCAAAATGAGAGAAGAATATTTGTCAGCCATATCCTTGGCTGTTGCAGTTAACTTCCAATGACTTCCAATAACTTTCCAATAACTGGTGTCTGTCAACTCTACAGATCTATCCTGAAGGTGTTCTTCAGAAGATATTGCCCAGGTATTTTTCTCAAACCTCTTCATGTTCTGGAGTTGAGCTGAGATGACAAGATTCTGGTTTTCACACACATTAAAACTGAGAAAAACAGACAAAACTGTAGGAAATAAATAAATAATGCCTTAGACATTTCCCTGAAAATTCCTTCTTGGAAATGAAAGTGCTTTGTTTTAGTGCCAGCCAGTACCAAAAACTGTGGTCCCTTAGCATATTCCTGATACACATTAACAGTAAAAACAGATGCTATGTTTCTGTTATTAAAACACTACAAAACTTGCTTCTGGGGTTTCTTTCCCCTCATACAGCTGCAGGTGAGAGCTTGCTCCTCCTTACCTATGTAAGAAGCTCTTTTCACTGTATTGTCTGGGAAAGTGAAAAGTCCTTGAACTACTTTTTTTTATCTACGTAAACCACTTGAAGCAACCATTATTGTGACCAAAGAGTATGTTTGCTTAAACCCTTTCATCTACAGACCTGATTCCCCCAGCAATCAGTAAAAACCAAAAAAATCCCGATAACTTTCAAAATTTCATAAGCCACCTAACAGAGTGACCTGAATTTCTTCTGCACCTGTTATGTTATTAACAATTTCATCCACTCCTTGGGGTGGAGAGGGAGGAAGACAGAGGCTGTAAGGTTGGATAAGCTGAACACTGGAACATGTCTGACCATCCCTAAAGATCAAAAATCTCAGTCTGAGCAGTAGCAATCATAACAACTCCAGAACATGAAAAGGTTTAATAAAAGTACCTGGGCAATATCTTTTCAGGAACACTTTTGAGTACAACCTGGACAGCTTTCTCTATGCACTGCTAAATGGTTAGTGGAATAACATATTCAAGTCTGACATGCATTACTTTGGTCACAAAGAGTTATGAGAGTAAAAATTTAAAACTGTCACAGAAGAAAAAGGAAGTGTTTGATATTAGCACTCTGCTTAGCAACAATCCCAGTAAAAGAGATAGGACAAATGAAAAGCAGCCTTGACCCCAGTGACACACCTAGTCATCCTAGGTATAGATACCCTCCTCACCTTTACCAGATGAGTACAAAAAGCACTGATTGGCCCCTCAGCAAGCTCATCCCTTTATCAGTATTCTCTTGCTCTAACACACCCAGTGGAAAATAAGAAACTCTCTCTGAATATTTCAAAGCTACACAAGAAGATCCTGACTTTTTGTTATGCCCCTCATACAGAGGTGGGTGTAACTGAGAAGGGAGGTAAGCTCTGCTTCTTCTAACCATCACAAACAGCCTGTTGTTAAAGGTATATGCACGTTAGTTGCTGAAAACCAGGTTTGTTGGGTGGCTTGTCTAATTGTTTAACTGAGACTAGAGTGTATTTGTTTAATACAGCTAACTGGTCACGTAAACAAGAAATCATTTATCTTCTCTATGTACAGATGAATTTATATTCATTATGAGTACTGGCACAGAATAAAACAATGTTCTACGGGCAGGAAATGCAGTATTTTCTTTTCTCCTCGTTTGCTGAAGCATAAAGATACAGATCTAGAGTGTGTAAACAGCTTACTACTGATTAGGAAGATGTAACTTCATTAAACATCCTGGACATTTTGACAGAGAACATGTTTCATGCTATAGCAGGCCAAAATGTTGACTTGAGTACCCCAATATTACCATAGCAAGGGTCCACCGATTTCAATTCAGAAATCAAATCCAGGTAACACTCCTTAAAGAAACTATTTTAAATTTATTTTATAATGATAAGTGTGTGAGGATCTGATCTCTTTAGAGCTAAACAAAAGAGGAAATAGCAGCTGAACTGGAAAAAAAAATGAAAGAAAACTACACCATTCAATTCAGTAACACCTGAATGGAATATTGTATTATACGCTCCTATTCTTTTATGGAACTATTTTAAAATGTATAATTGCAGGGTAGGATTTTGCTAAGAACCCAAGGGACTTAGGTTATGGCTGTGATCCCATTTTACAGTTAGAACACCTTCCTGAATTTGTCTCCTTCCTCTGCTTCAGCAGAAATGATAAACACAAGCAGAGAGTGCTGAACTGAATCTTACAGACATGTAGAAAGTAAAACTGTCCCATTTTACTCAAAGAAAGTCCTTTCTGCCTCTCCACACATCCTAGTTTCTGTGTGTTTTTTCTCCTTACTCCTGAGGCTCCCCCACCCCAATCATATCTCCCAGGTCCCTCTGGCTAAAACTCCCACTGAGCAGCAGCTTTCATTCCATTTTTTATGATGGAGATTTTTTTAATCCATCAGCTACCTGGACTCCGGTAAACCATGAGGAGGCTAAAGCTGAGGGTGAACTGAGGAAAAATGATGTATGTACCAAGCGCTGGACTGGGAATTGTTTTTGCCAAACCTAGCCATTTTAAAAGAATGGTTTCACTAACTTTGAATAGTTTTGTCCATCTTTTACTATATTAAAGTAAGATCTATTGACCTAGGAAATAGACAGAAATCTGCCCAGAGCAACTCATCCTACCTATCTCCAATGTCAAACTAAAAAAGATGAAGTGACAAGAAGTAGCAATATTGTCTGTGCTTATTGTAGTATGCATTTGTTCATGCTTTTGAAATGATTACCCAGTAAAACTGCAAAAAGTCAATGTTCAGGAAAAAAAAGGTCTGTTAAACCTTTACTGGAAAGCCTCATACACTTGATTCATTGCCTGTTTCTCTAATTTGTAGTTCTCATAACTCTGTGGATGTGAATGGAATTAAACAGGAATGATTCTGAAACAATCTCATCATGATCACAGACTATAATCAATATTTTTAGTCCTAGAAAACTGGTATAAGACTGGGTGGCTGGCTGAAATTTCTCCTGATATTTTCTATGAGAAGGCAAAACCAGAGAATTGAAAAGTAGATTTCAAGGTTTAAGGCCATCTCTGACTAATGTAGGATAGGTGAGGCTGGCTGAGTCTTTTTCAGATGGGTGCCTAATGCCTTGTCGGTGCCACACAGAGGGGTTTCCATGGCATGCACTCAGAGTGACCACAAGAGACTGCCGGACCCTTCAAGGTTCTCATTCAGTTCTTTTTACAAGAAGATTAGCTGCCCCAAAAAGCATGGAGGGACTTCTTAATGCTAGGTCCCCACATATGAAATATTCCACACCTCCTCAGACTTCAGAAATCAGTGGGCTTTTTTGCCAAGGAGCTGTCTGGCATCAATTATAGTACTGAAAAACTTAGAACAGTAACTTGCAAGCCATCTGCATACCTGTAAAGCAACACCAAATTAAATTTGTTCCAGGACCTCTTATTTGTGGAAGAGGAGTTGTGTTTTATTTGCAATCATGTTACATTTCTTTACTAGACTGAACCTTAAAATGTACATACGTAAATGTATTTACTCCTCCCAAAATGCAAATACCATTGGCCAGTTTCTGAGGAAGGAAGAGCATCCTCTGTTTACCTGTTCATTAGCTAAAATCCCCCAAACCTCACCTTTCTACACTCTCTGAATCAATCTGGGACTGAAGCCAAAATCACCTACTATATAGGAGCGACAAAGCACAGACGAACTACAGTCCTGATCAAGTTTAGACCCAACATCCTTGTGCCAAACTCCACTCAAGATGGGGTTTGGCAGGGGGATATGGCTACCAGAATGGGCTTTCCTCTTAGCAGTTTGCTGTGTCCATCAAATAGGTAAGAAGTTTTCTTTTTTTATTGGGAAAAGAAAAAATACTGTTTAGACCTAGTAATATATTTTAAACAACTATACTAATTGATTCATATAAGGGTGGTTGACATGATTTCTTTATATATTTTCATTGAATATTAAATGTCTGTCTATTAACTGGACGGATTTTATTTAACATTGCCTCAAACTTCTGTATATAACTACATATGAAAAGTAGCCTTGCAGATCAAATCCAAAAGAACTCTTATTCATGTCTTAAAATGTCAGTACTTTTCAGTATCGCATATGCCTTACAAAAGCATTTTATTCCTGTTGCATTTTGTATTAGAATTCATTATGAATGTTATGGTTCTTATGAAATCTAAACCACTACATTTTCCAGTTGCTAGATCAGACCACTGATCAATCTTTTTCAGTATTTTGTCACCTACCAGGGGCTAATTCCAGATTCCTCAACATTTCCTGCAACTTCTTTTGCAAAAGAAACCAGAAGAGAATATTCATATGGCAAGGATTTTCAGTAACTAATTATGCAGCAACTAATTTATAATACCCTATGCAAAATACTTACATAAATTAGATATTGAGTATGAGCCGGACAGGGAGATTTATGTGAGGCTACAATCCATTATTTTGGATGGGGTTTTTTCACCTGTCAAAATTATACCCATCAGGGCAGTTTTTATTAATATGAGTAACCCTGTTAAGTTGATGGAACCAATAAAATTTGAACTACTTGCAGGAGTACAAGCTTGATAAGTCAGTCCTGTTCATGTACAGTAATTTCTGGCTTTTCAGCTAACACTTTAAAACCTGCAGATTGCCTAGGTAAATTTATCTTGCACATCATTTTCAAAACATTGAGAAGTGCAAACATAATTTTATGCTGCTATATAGTTTGTGAAATAAACACTAAAACACTGGCCAGTTGATGTATATCGTACTTGAAAACATAACAGTCTTCTAGAGTATAAACTTATGTTCAGAGTTACGCAATGTCGGCCGGATGTGTTTTCAGCCATTCAAGGAACAAGAAAGTTATTTCTCCTGTGCAGTGCTAATCTGATAAACTGCTTTGAAAAATGAGTGGTGATTAGACAGTGTTCAGCAAACACCTCTTTATTTGAATCACGCCCCGCGGAAAATATTTTCCAATATCCGGACTAAAGAATACTGGTCCTATCCCATGCCATCTCCACAAACATTGTGTGCCTGCCTTCATATTTCGTGTCAAATATTAACTTTTATAAACTGATGACAACAGTAATTACCAGCTGGATATGGACTTTGCAGGATGCATCCAAATATTCTTTATGATTAGGTTAGTTTCCAAATTATCAAGTACTAAATTATCTTACAACTGAGAGATATGTATTTTTATTATAGTAAACAACGTGGCATTGTGTAATTACTAAACAAACCAATGCAGGTAGAATTTCCTTGGGAATGATGTATTTGCTAAGTAAACAGGAGCTCCTGCTGTTTCCTTGAGAAAAATTAACAGAACAAAATACATGTATAGATCTATTTTGCTCTGTTACAAAGGTTCCCACACTAGAATAAACAAACCTTCTATGATTCTATGCCTGCTGAGATTCCTATGGATGTGTAATGTGAAAGCAAACTTCAGCCTATTATGTAGAGTTAAAGAGACATTTCTCTTACCTGATCAACATCAATTTTTTTCACCAATTGTACTTTCATCAATTATAATCAGTATAAATTATAACAATGTGAATACCTTTACTCAATGTTATTATCTATGATACTCAAAGATGAGCAGGAAATGGAAAATGGTTAAACTGTCCCACATTACTTCTTTGCAGATCACTAGTGGTCAAGCACAAAGTTAAATGAGAAAAGAATTAAAACCTTAGAGCTGAAAGAAACTGCAGCAACTTCTGGCTATAGTGGGGCTGCCCATTACCCTCTTCTCCAAAGCCAGTGTCTTGGGGTCCTCTTTGGGATCGGGGACTTGAATTCCTTCAGACAGGCATTCTTTAGCTCTGAGATCAAGTAACAAATCTGCTTACGTGGTACACAGCCAGAAGTTATATTTAAATTTTTTTTTTCTTTAAAAAGGTGCTCCTAATCCAATTATTTTAAAGGCAAAGATAGTTGTTCAGCTTTCACGGAGGTACATGGGCTGAGGTTCTTCAGTGGAGGAAATGCTCAGCAGGGAATGTAAGCACCAAAGGGGACTGGGGTTTACGGCATACCCCTGACTTCAGCATTTCCTCCTCTTCCACCAATACGGCTCTCAATTCGGTGAGTTGGGTCTTACAGATCCAGTTCTGACTCACTGAACTCTTCTCACCTATTGTACAAGGAAAAAGGGGGCCTAACTTAGGGTAAACTCCATAGGCAGTTCTGCTTTGACTGAGAAATTCTCTAGACACCTACAGTGCTCATTCACCTAATCCAGATAAGGATTCAGATATTAGTCATTTCATCACTTAAATCCTGTGAGGATTTAGACTTGGCAGGTTATAGGAACATATTAAGTCAATATGTTACAAGCACAGTTATCACATCCTGACTGGATTCAGTCCTTCACAAAATAAAGTTGTAGCCCTTCAACTTTTATAGGAAGTGCCTGACATATTTACTTATAAAATCCAAGACCATAAAATATCAACACAGGAGGTTAGGGTCGGTCTTTTTCTAGGAATCAAAGCATTCAGGAGAGTATTTGTCATCTCTCAAAAGTCTTTGCTTCACGTGTTGTAGCAAGAACCCTTGGTCAAATAGACTTACAGTATGATGCTTACAGTTTTCTGCAGAGAAGATCTGAGTCTGAACCATCTGAGAGTAGATGGGTAGAACAGGAAACCTGGTTCATCTGGTTGCTTCTGGGTTACTGCTCAGGCTACGGCCCTTTTGCTGTCCCTCAGAGATGCCTTCTTGTATCCAGCTGTAAAGCAAATCTAGATCCCTGACTGAGGCTTCCCATCTGCTCCCCGAGAAAAGGCCCTATGCTTAGACACTAAAGAAACTGTCATAAATATCTGCAGCCATTATTGGATCAAGCTTGAAGTCCCTTGATTCTTTTAACCACTTATGTGCCTTTTCTTATAACCTGGCTTCTACACAACAATTTTAATAAAAGACTTGCCTGCATTTTGTGAGTTCCTCCTGTATTGTTTCACATATTAGTGAGATCTAGTGCAGCAGTGAAATAATGGCTGTTATCCAGTCATTAGAATCTCTTGCAGCGACTTTTGAGAGAAACAAAGAAAGCAGATATACATATGTTAATTGGATTACAAACTTTGTGTATTTGTAATAGAACATCTCTTTCTATAATTACATTTTAGCTGTCTTGGGGAGCCTGTTTCATTTTCTCTGATACGTTAAAGGGCTCTCCCCTTTGTTTTACAGACATGTATCTGGGTCCTTTGATCCTAGCTAAATGCTTTGCTTTAAAAGTTCAGATACAGGATATTACTCTTAACGCTTTTCACATTTTTTTCACAGGAGGTCAGATTGGAATCCAAATAGGAAGTCAATTCTCTGGGGGTCTTCTACAGAAACAAAATGGTACATTAGTTTATACTGTATATTTGTATTTATTTGCTTCATCTATACTGAATAACAAAAATGCCTTAAATGCTCCTCCTTGGCATATTGCCAGTAGTGTCAGGTAAAAAGAAATGTGTATTAACAAGCATCTCTCTCTAAGAATAGTAATATATTTACTAGACACCAGTTACTAAGTACACACAGAGTATGGTTATATTTGTATAATCATAGTTAACTAAGAAAACAGATGTGTTTGTAGAGGCTGTATGCATATGTGCATGAACATGCATGTATAAAACCAAAGTGATGTTTGGTACCTTTTAAAAAAGGAAGTGAGACCACTTTGGCCTGCTGTGAAATCAGTGGCTGATGCTGGGAAAGATGACAACCCATCCTCACTGACTTTTACCGTGTAATGATTTGTATCCGTCCTGTACAATCAATTTGTGGCCACTTTGAAGGGTTTTCAGCCCCTTAATAGAAAAATATAAAACAGACAAAATATGATAATTAAGGGTTTTATTCCCTCCTTAGAAAGAGGAGGTGTAATGAGAAGGTAACTATGCTTTTGTACCAGTAAGAGGCTAATTTAGTACAGCTTAGCCCTTTGTATTGTTCAGTGTCTCTGCAGAATTCTAATATCCTAATGCAACACAGTTTCATAAAAGGGTCAAAATTAAAATGTTAAAAATTCAGATCATCACAGCTGAAAGCAATTTCTTATGACTTAACTATCCTGAGTTCAAATTTTAGTATGCACTTTTAACCTGTGTAAAATAAAACAGACTAAACATTGTTTCCTTGGATCTGGCATATTAACTCTTTAGTCCTTCCTGGGTCTGTCCTAGGTAAAAATTTTGGTGTTGTTATACTAGTTTTTGATTTCTTTCTTATTTTTTTCTAGCTTCTATCAGAATTTCAGCTAACTTGAACATCATTCCACCACTGCTGACAAATCTAGCAATAACACGTAAGTAAAGGAAATGAAATGTATTCACTAAGTGGGAAATGTATTCAGTTTTAGGGGATACAGACAGAAGACTTTAATACAAATGGGGAAAGGCACTGGTACAGGAAGTCATGGATAATTCAGAGGAGAAAGAGGGTGATTAAGAAATAAACTGTTGTCTTAGCTGAAATGAAGATGATTAATTAAGCTCTAGCTGAATGTAACTATAACCATTTATATAGGGGTATATGTGTAACAGATAAAAGATGAGTGATGAATGAATACACAGCTGTATAATGGTTAGATAGAAAACAACAAATGGAGGTAGGCAGGCAAAATATGTTCAGTGAGAAAATGAAGCTTTGGACAAGTTGATTTTCCCCATGTGAAGGCTGGGGATTTTAAGTCATTCTTTAACAGCCAGTTTTTATTCACAGCTTCCAATCCTGCTCACAATGGCCGTGTGTGCAGCACATGGGGCAACTTCCACTTCAAGACCTTTGATGGGGACATATTCACTTTCCCTGGGCTCTGTAATTATGTTTTTGCCTCCCACTGCAATGCTCCCTATGAGGACTTCAACATCCAGATTAGGCGTGAAGTGGTGGAAAATGCTCCAACAATCAACCGCATCACCATGAAACTGGAAGGTGTCGTTGCCGAACTAACAAAGGGCGCTGTCATGATCGATGGTAATAGGTAAGTTCATTCTTAACACTTCTTTGGCAAACAGAGACTTTTTTTCCAATCTTGCCAAGTACTTTGTTATGTTTGGAGGGGAAACAATTATGTACTCTTCAATAAATCGGACAATTTTACTAACACAAATAATGAATAAAATGCTATTAATTCCCATCACAGAAAACCAATCCTTCCCTTAAGGATTGCCTCAAAAATAAAATTTGGATGGAATGTTCTGAGAAGTTGGATCCAAATTTAGATCCATATCTGATAATGTTGGACCATCTTATTTTGTAATTGCTTCTCTTTCCCCAAAATACACTATTTTAAAATCTCTACAGATGCCGGATACCACAAGACTTTCCATTCTTCTTATCAAACACGTGGATCAGAAGCTAACTGACATTTTTTCTGCTTTTTCTCAGAGTTCAACTGCCATATAGTCAATCTGGTATTACGATAGAGAAGAGCAGCATTTATGTGAAAGTTGGCAGCAAAATCGGTGTTGTGTTATTGTGGAATGAAAAGGACAGCATCCTGGTAAGAACTGCTCCTGAACTTGTCTACACCTCCAGAGACCAGAGCTAATCTTTGATTAGGCCTGTCCCTACCTGTTTAGGGGGTTGCTGCTGTCTTCTTATCTCATACTGTTGAGCAATTTTTTCTTAGTAAAGATAGGCCTGTATCCAGGTATTCCTAAAAAAATTACATGGATTTGTACCTAGTAGATCGCAGACATCTGCCTAAAACAGGATGAAAAATCACTTTCATTACATCATTAGCTATTGGTATCGTTATAGGGTCCAATTACCCCTTCAAACATTTTTTTTAGCAGAATTTCACTCTCCTAGGCCTTAATTTCTGCTGTGGATTTGGTTTTCTTCCTGAAGAATCAATAGAAAGTGGCTGAGAACATTATAGATACTACAGTGAAATCTGAAGTCTGTATCAATAGTATCAATGGCTTGGACTCTGCAATCAAATCTAAGCTGACTCTTTATTCTATCCTTCATGTTTGAATTAAATTGCTAGATAAAATTCCACAGATCTTACAAAAAATACCAAGAGACAGCAGGTGCAAGTGTTTTCTCTGGTCTTGAATATGCTTTAGAATGTTTAGAATACTAACTTCTATCAACTTACTATTCATCATTTTAGCTGGAATTGAATGAGAAATACGCCAATCAGACCTGTGGACTTTGTGGTGACTTCAATGGCTTTCCCATATACAATGAGTTTGTTTCAAACAGTAAGTGTTTTAAATAAAAAAAAAATCGGTTTATGGGGTCTCCAACAGCCTCTGACATCATCAGCATTCCTCTTTCCCATCCTGTTAAATGGTTTACCCAGAAGATATGATTCAATCTCTTTTTAAAATTGTGTAGTGTAGAGATAAGATTATGTAATTTAATACTTTGAGTGTAAATATAGTACTGGTACTAACAACTGAGTGCATATCTTTTTTATGCCATTGTTGTACACCATGCTGGCATAACTAATCAGATAACTCCATAAAAATGAGCAGATTTTCACTAATAAGATAAATAAATACAGAAATATATTCAATACAACAAAAGGCAATTATATTTTCTAGACAGTACATCCCTTGTTTCATTCTTGTCTCAAAACCAGTATATCCACATTTCCCTGCTGATTTGCATAATCTTTGTAAGGTCTTAACTTTTTAACTATTCCCAGCTTGAGCATTTTCCTAAACTTTGTTTTACAGCAGTCTCCATTGTCCAAATCCCTGCTTAGATTTTTTTTCCTCTGCCCTGTATGGGCTCAATATAATTGTGAAAGAATTCATTATTTTTCTGGCAAAAATCCTAGTGTGCATCTAGATGTAACAGGCTGAGAATTGTTTTCCAATGTTTACTTTTTCCAGGGTGCTGTACAAAGCAAATTGAGGCAGTGATGTAGTGCTTCCTTTGGAAGGGGTGATGACCACATTTAAAGGCTTAAGGGAGCTAACTGCCTTGGCTGGTTTTGACACAAATTCTTAAGAGAAAAAAAAGATAACAGGCAGTTGCTTTGAACAAAACCCTCCAACCTTCATTATTAAAATTCTTTTCTACAGATATTAAGATGACAGCCTTGCAGTTTGGGAATATGCAGAAAATGGATGGGCCAACAGAACACTGTGAAGACATCACTTCTATCCCGATATATAACTGCTCTGATAATCTTGTAAGGATCTTTTGACTATCCTTTTGTTTTTCTTTCAAATTTATCTGTTCCCTTATACAATTTCATACAAGTCAGTAGGAAAAGCCCTCAGATAACAACAACTTAAAGAGGGCTATAAGATTCTGTTACATAATAATTACACAAAATACCAACTCCCCCTCCACCCCCTCAAACTTCTTTCTGTTTACTGGCACTTGTTTATTTTTTTTCTCCAAAGGATGATATATGCGAGAAAACATTGACCAGCTCTGCATTTGCAGAGTGTAATGACCTAGTTGATGTTAAGGATTACATCAAGGCTTGCCAAGATGACTTGTGCCGCTCTGCAGAATCTAAAAACAGCTCATGCATCTGTGATACCTTTGCTGAGTACTCCCGGCAGTGTGCTCATGCTGGTGGGCAGCCCCTGGACTGGAGAACCTCAAAACTGTGCCGTGAGTATCACTTATCACGTGAGATAGCCTTACTTTATGCTCAGTAACTAACAAACAGCAAGCTCTCAAATAACGCTGAGGATGCAGGAGGAGTTACAGGCTGTTCAAGATTGAATTCTTTAGAAAACTCTAATGTATAAGTTCCAGCATGAAGACTTCAGCAAAAGACCTAAGGATTTTAACATAAACTGAATTAAACGCTAATGAAACACTTACATTAATACCCTAACAAGAGTCAAAGTGTAATTTAATGAACTGGTACAGTGAAGGAAGCAAATAAAGGAGAAACACGAAGGAAGAATAAGTCATACTTACTTGCTTGCTTGTATTCCTGTTTCCTTTCCTCATGGTGGCTACAGCATTTGTTCTCAATTAACTGATTGGATCTTCACAGGTGTATGGCTGGTTAATCACCTATTTATCTCCTCTTGCTTGATAGTGATGCGTTTGCATTGATTTAAACACATACTTGATTATGGTGCGTAGCTGTTGATACTGTCACCAGCATTTGCTCCAAAACAAAAGCCCATGATTTGTCCTTCTGATGGTATCTCAAAATGCAAATACTTTAAAGCTCTAGGAATTTAAGTCTTACATTTCACTAGCAGTACAGCTGTTCACGGGGAAGGGAGCCTTCAGTAGAAACACAGACCTTGCTGTCCCCAGAAATCCAGTTGTTAGCAAGTTCAGCACCAGAGTTATGGAATGCACATCTCAACTGTAAAATAGGGATCTAGTAATTAAACTTGTAAATTTTGAGAGCTAGTGGTCAATCTGTAGTTTGGCGTGGGTTTGTTTTTTTTTTTACCTAGCTGAAAAACTTAAATGGATATAAATATTTACATGTATAGTGAACTAGGAATACTTTTGACTGAAAAAAAAAAATCTCTTCCTTTAAATTTCAGCCAAGAAGTGTCCTTACAACATGCAGTACCAGGAGTGCAACTCCCCCTGCACTGATACATGCACGAATCCTGAAAGATCTGTGTTTTGTGAAGAACACTGCATTGATGGCTGTTTCTGCCCCCCAGGCAAGTTCTTAAGTACTCACATCTCTGATCTCAAAGAACAAGAGCTTACCTGTAGGATTTGGGTAGGTTCCATGGGATTTAAGCCTCATATAGTTGTATTTTTCACAGCTGCAAGTGACAAGGATTTGTCATGTGTCAGCTGAGAAAAGATATCTGAATTAATTGCCAATACATGTGCAATATTCAGAAAGCAGGAGAAAAGAACAGCAAACAGATCAAGACCAATCTTTCAACTAGCCACCTGTGCTACAACAAGTCCCTGTTTCAGAGCAGGTGGAATTCAGGAATACAAAAGTTGAATCTTTCACTCAGCAAACTGACATAGTCGTGCTGTCCTCAGCATTGGTATGTCCACTCACCACAACTGCAGGTGTCTTGCTAAGATTTTTAGGATAGATATTTAGGATTTGTAACAAATAAAATGGTGTATAGGAAATGCCTCTTTAATTGATCAAGGTTTTGTCTTTTTTTTTTTTTTTTAAATCTAGGGACTGTGTTTGATGACATCAACAATTCTGGCTGCATTCCCCAGCAGGAGTGCTCCTGTATTTACAATGGCAAAACCTATGCTACAGGAACTTCTTTTTCAGAGCCATGCCAGACCTGGTAACCTTTGTTACTTTTCTAACTCACTATTTCCTCTCATATATTTAATGGGTTTAAAAGTTTATTATATGCAATTGCATCATTGGTAATTGACATGTGTATTAACTGACCGCTACAGTTCCAAAGCACCCCTAAAGAACATTACTTGTTTTATTTAGCAACAGCTGTAACTAGCTTTGCACTCTATCTCATGGTGATCAAAGCAAGGATTTACAATGTTTTGATTTCTCACCGGTCAATTAAAATGCTTTCTCTCAGTTTATTTTGTTCAAGCATTTGGAATTCTCTAAGGGGAATGAAGTTGTAGTCATTAATGTATTTGCAAATATTTATTTTCTCTGGAGAAAGCAAGGGATGACACAATACAAGCTCGATTTCACAATTATTAATCCTGTACCTGTGCTCTACCACATCAGCTTTGAAAATAGACACAATCTGCATCAGGAGCAGAAGTGGAGTTAACATCATTTATTAGTTTATGATACATTTGTATTAAAAGAAAAACAAACCAGAAGGTATTTTAACTTCTCATTGTCCTTTACATTAGCTGAAAAAACCCAAACGATTATTTATCCAAAATCTGTTTTTGGAGAGTTCACCTGTCCAAAGAAGGAAAACAATTAAATAAGCAAGGAGAATGGTTACCAGAGTCATTGATTGCTTTCAATGCGTTGCATCACAAGTTCACAGCATTTTGGAAAATCTTAAGCCTGGATCCTCTGTGTCTCAAACCACAGCTTGAAGGCAAAAGCAATATCAAACCAGCTGCACTTAACAGCACTTTGTGTCCTCTTATTCTGGACCACTGTTACTGATTTCACCTGACTTTTTTTTTCCAGTACCTGTAATGGAGGCCAGTGGAGTTGCCAAGACAAGTCATGCCCAGGAACATGCTCTGTAGTGGGAGGTTCCCACATTTCAACATACGATAAGAAGCTTTATGATCACCATGGAGACTGCACTTACGTCCTCTCTAAGGTGGGACTCAGAAGATACTTCTAGGTCATAAAACCTTATACATTTATAGAAAGAAAACATGATCTCAACCAAGACTTATGAAACTTAGCACTTCTGATATACAGACATTAAATTCCCTGCCACTTAGCCAGATGTTTGCTACGCTGCCATTCCAATGACAGTCATCAGTTAATTATTAGGGTGTCATGCAACCATGTGTGGTGCTCACTGGAAAATTTCCAGTTCTGTGAGAGAGCAATTGAAGAGCACTGCCTTTTTTAAGAATTTGCTTAGTGTGCAACCTTGAGTACAACTAATCCAGCTTTCTAACTGGGTTGCATAATTTTTGCCATGTTACTCTATTATGTGGTATTTGGCCAAATGGTACAACTCTAAAAATTACACTAACTGTTCTTAAAAAAAAAAGAGATTATAAAACAGACTTTTTTTTTTCATTTCTGTGGAGTTCAAATATAGAAAATCACTTAAAGTTAACTGATACATTTCAGCTTTTAAACAATTTTAAACACTTAAAAATAACTCAAAATAGAAAAATCAGAAATTAATTAAAATATTTAGTTACAGACATATGTAAGTGAAATGTTTTGATCTTTTAGGGGCTTTTTCTGTTTGTTGTTTGTTTTTCTTTTTCCCCATCTGCACAATTCAGTAAAAGGAAATAAAAGGTTCACCTGAAATATGTTTTATTTTAAATTTTTGTCTGGCATTGATACCAGCTACAGAAAGATGAGAGTTAGAGTAGAATTGAATCAAACATTAGAAGTCATCATGAATAAAAATAACAAATATGAATATGGATCTCCATCTTGATATCCATATGGATATAATAAATAAAATCCAGATTCTACATTTCTTGCTCCTAATAATTAAACCAGGGCAAAACTGAATCTTCAGCCAAAGAAGGTCTGGAATTTGCTAAAGTCTGTATCTTCTCCAGAAAAAGAAATACTTCTTCAGAATTGAGAGAAAATTTCATAGGGAAAACTTCTTTAATTAATCTTCCATGAAATAACTTGACTTTTTTTTTTTTTTTAGGACTGTAAAGATGAAAAATTTACCATCCTGGTAGAACTACGCCAGTGTGGCCTAACTGACACTGAGACCTGCTTAAAGTCAGTGACCCTCAACATGAATAAAGGACAAACTGTAAGAATGCAAAATAAGCACAATAAAAATATGGGGAGAGAAGAAGCTAGGGCTTAATCAGTCAGGGAGATGCATTCCTTTTTCAGGTTTTCAGCATATGTGATGAGTACATGATATTTTTAATTGAGTGAAAAGAAGTGGATTTTGTTATGAAAATCAGATCAGCCATAAATTTGGCTTTGTGGAATTTCATTAAGAAACATATTGTACTCACAAAGCAGAAAAAGGCTATTTTCTCTGCCAATTAGATGGAAAAAACCCATGAGCTTCAAGGTTAGTAATTACAATTACAACAGTTAAGGATGTAATTAATCACTAAGATGTGTTCAAAGAAAACAAGATGACGTAATCCCCTCAAAAGCTGAGAAAGTCCCTCTAAAAGCAATTCTTTTCTGGCAGGAAAAATTAGTAAAGTGTACAAAGTAGAAATAAGGGGGAGGTGAAATCACAAAGATCTACCCTTTTTATTGAATATCTCTTTAATTAATATCACTGGAGTCCTCCTCATTATTACTCTTTGGACTATAGACATTCTTCACACATGGTTCGCATCTCAGAAGGCCAGCTTGGGCAACATCCAAAGCAGTGTGGCTGGCAGGGGGAGGGAGGGGATTCTTCCCCTCTACTCTGCTCTGGGAAGGCCTCCTGGGGTGCTGCATCCAGCTCTGGGGTCCCCAGCATAAGAAGAACATGGACCTGTGGAAACAGGTCCAGAGGCAGCCACAAAGATGAACACAGGGCTGGAGCACCTCTCCTATCAGGAAAGGCAGAGAGAGTTGGGGTTGTTCAGTCTGGAGAAGAGAAAGCTCTGGAGAGACCTTAGAGAAGCCCTTCAGTCCCTAAAATGGGCCTACAAGAAAGCTGGAGAAGGACTTTTACTAGGGCAGAAAGAGATAGGACAAGGGGGAATGGCTTCAAACTGAAAGAGCAGGTTTAGACTAGATATAAGGAAGAAATTCTTTACTGTGAGGGTGGTGAGGCACTGGAACAGGTTGCCCAGAGAAGTGGTGGATGCCACATTCCTGGAAGTGTTCAAGGTGAGGCTGCATGGGGCTCTGAGCAACCTCGTCTAGTGAAAGGCGTCCTTGCCCATGGCAGGGGGGTTGGAACTGAATGACCTTTAAAAGTCTCTCCCAACCCAAACCATTCTATGATTCACAGAGTTGCCTTTTGTTCCTCTTCCTTATCAGATCGTCGAGGTCAAACCTGATGGCGGTGTGTTTGTGAACTCCATCTACACCCAGCTGCCCATGTCAGCAGGTAGTTTTTTTCTCTAATAGTGAATGACACGAGTGCTTTTGAAGTAAAGTGGGATGTTTGGTGTCAGAGAAATGAGAGACAGGACAAGCACAGGCAAGAGTTCAAACAGTAGCAAACAGCATTTACAGTCTCCTGATTTGATTACTCTCAGCTTTACTTCCTTCTCACTGCACAAAACTGAAGGCAGAAGACATCTCTTTACCTCTTTTACCTCTATTTTTGTTACTACCCCTGTGCTCACACTTGCTTAGAAAGAAATTTGATTTTTGTTCTCTGTTTCAATAACTAAGGATTCCATGCGATATCTCTGATCTCCAGATCTTTATTTCACCTCTGAATTTGCAAAAACTGTCATAGAAATTGAAAAAGAACAGTACTGTGTTTTCAGCATTTGGCCTTGTTCAGAAAGTGACCATTTTGTTTCTCATGTGTAGCTAATGTCACCATGTTCAGACCTTCATCATTCTTCATGATCATGGACACAAGCTTTGGTGTCCAGGTTGAAATACAGTTCACACCCATGATGCAAGTGTTTGTGCGCCTGGATGCTTCTTTCAAAAACCAGACTTGTGGTGAGTGAATGAAATATAAGGACACCTTGATCAATGTCTCTTTTTTGTAGTAAGAGCAATATAAACTTTTCACTACTTTTCAACAGGTCTCTGTGGAAATTTCAATAACATCCAAACAGATGACTTCAAGGTTATAAGTGGAATAATTGAAGGAACAGCATCAGCATTTGCCAATACATGGAAAACTCAGGCTTCATGCCCTAATATCCAGCAAAGTTTTGAGAATCCTTGTGCACTCAGCATTGATAATGGTGAGTGCCTCTTAGAATTTCTTCTGGTTTGGTTTTTTCTTTTTGCTCATCCCTAAGGAAAACACGTCTGTTGGAAAGCAAAGATAAAAAAAAATAAAGACTTACATATTTAGTAAAAACCTACATCTGAAATCAGAAACAAATATTCAAAATGAAAGCACTGAAGATAAGTAACAATGTAAAAAAAGAGTGACAGAAGCATAAGTGAAGCAAACTGCAAGGTCACTGAAAATAGAGTAGATGTCCAAGCTGACAACTTGATGTCAGAGAAGTGGATTACAGGAGCATCTTTGGAAGCCTTTTATTCATCCCCTTCAGCAAGTCCTCTTCTTTGGTTTTAGGAACCTTGACCCACAAGCTGAGTGAAAAGAAAAAGAAAAAAAAGACAGGAGAAGGAGAGATTTAATGGAATGTCAGAACTGTCTTCATAGGCCAGGGCAGCATGGGTTTGTGACTAATGAAATACAAAGAGTAATGTGCATTTGTACGGTTTCTTCTTTTCGCAGAAAAATACGCTCAGCATTGGTGTGGACTACTCACTAACAGCACAGGACCTTTTGCTGCTTGTCACTATGCAGTGAATCCTGCTGTTTACCACACGGTACTTTGTCAGACTGTTTTTCCCTTTGGAAACAATAGAAAGAGGAACTGTTCCAGACATGGCTTACACAATGCCTGTATCCTCATTGCTGGACTGCAGTACTTCCTTCTTTCAACATGTGTTTCTCGTTGTGTTGTAACATTACTTTATTTCAGTTGTCAGTCTTGGCTTCAAGATCCTGACTTGTTTGCAGATGAAAAGGCAGCTATTTACTCCTGGATGGTTTTACACATAAGGCAGATAGTGTATATAAAGGCATGTCAAATGCTTTGTTTGAGTATCAGTCAATTCTCATGTTATCAGCCTGGCATCTCATTAGCAACAGCTTGGAACAGAAAGCCCATTACCTAATTACCATCATTCTGCTATCAACGTGTTGCAAATCATTCTTCTCACTAGGAGTCACCCAGGTATCGACACTGATGAAATGATGTGTCCAGACTGCACATTGTGAATAGAGCTTTGGATGCTATTGTGCAGCATATCCAGTAATATGGTTCAGGGGACCAAGAAGCTGTGAAATGTATGACAGACTTTAAGACCACTATTTCCTAATTATAACCACAGATATCCACTGAATTTTCATTACCTGCATTTTCCCCTACCAGGAACCTTAGACAAAGACTAGAAAGTGATAAAGCTCTGTTACTGTTGTTTATGAGTGAGTATATCTGAAGGAGGATTAAGGAATAAGACTGGAAAGATAACGTTCACTGTTTTTTTAAGACTGACAATATTACCAGTGCTGAGACCTTATTTTCCTCTCCATTCTTAGAACTGCATGTTTGACACATGTAACTGTGAAAATAGTGAGGACTGTCTGTGTGCAGCCCTGTCTTCCTATGTGAGAGCTTGTGCTGCAAAAGGAATCCAGCTGCAGGGATGGAGGGCTGATGTCTGCTGTAAGTACTCTCCACTATCCCATTTCCTAAGAACACACATCAATAAAAATTGCTGATCAGAGCAATTTAGAAATCTCATTTCTAGACAAATCAATAAGTGATGAGGAAGGGATTTTGCTAAGTGCACTCCTGGAAGTAATTCTCTGCTGTCCCCTTAGAATCAATCCATTGCTGGCGAGAGTGAATATGAATAGATGGGAGACGTGGCTTGATTAGGAAAGGGACTGTTGTTACAAAACTGCCTCCACCTGTTTCTGTGCAACTTTGAGTTTCACTACAGCTTTACAAGTATCACAAGTTATTGCAGAGATAACGTGATGTATTAGAATAACAGTACTAGTAATACCAACCGGAATACTTGCAAATTAAATGGCTTTGAAGCTGCATGCTTGGTTCTGCTCACCCAGTATGTCTGTTTTCAGCATACCAGACGACATTCAGGGAGACATCTTGTCTCGTTCTTCAAGAAGATAGATGTCTTCTTGGCAATGAGTGGCAGCACCAAATGGAGGTTTCCTTCTGAACTTCCATTTGAAAAAATCTTTTCTTCTTTGCATGCATCATTTACTCCACATGTACAGTAGCTTTTCAGATCAAATTCTGAAAGTATTCAAAAATACATTTACATGAAAGATGCAACATAAGCAGAGGTCTACAGTATTGTTTACATGTTATTTTTACTGCCTATCATTTTTCTTTTTTCACATGAGAATTTACCATCTGGAATTAACAATCTATTTTATTATCCTCTCTCAAGCAAAATACACCACCTCATGTCCCAAATCCCTGAGCTACAGCTATACCATCTCTTCCTGTCAAGCCACCTGCCGATCTCTGAGTGAACCTGATGTCACATGTAACATTAAGTTTGTCCCAGTTGACGGCTGCACCTGTGTAAATGGAACCTACATGGATGAGAGCGGCAAATGTGTGCCTGCTAATGAATGCCCCTGCTACTACAGAGGATCTCCTATACCATTTGGAGAAGTTGTCCATGAAAATGGGCGTGTATGGTAAGTGAATCTTTTTTAAAACATTCAAACAATGTATATTTTCTCATTAAAATCTGGTATGTGTAAGCTGGTTTCACCCTGAATTTCAGTAGAATGCTCTCTCTTCAATTTCTTCAACTTTAAGTTCTTTCAACTATATTTTCAACTTTTACAAATTGTACATATTCCCCTGAGCTGCAGGATGGGGACAAAGAGCAGAATGAAGCCACAACAATGAAAAGTAAAATGGTTAATGACCTGCTACACCATTTAAATACACACAATTCTATGGGGCCAGATGGGGTCCACCCAAGGGCACCGAGAGAGCTGGTAGAAGCGTTCACAGAGCCACTTCCAATAATTTGTCAGCCATCCTGGCAAACCGGGGAGGTCCCAGTTGTCTGGAAGTTGGCAAATATGATGACCATTTAAAATACAGGCCAGAAGAACGATCTGGTGAACAACAGGCCTGTCAGCCTGACCTTGGCGCCAGGGAAGGGCATGGAGCAGACTACCTTGAGTGCCATCATGTGGCATGTACAGGGCAAACAGGGGATCAGGCCCAGCCAGCATGGGTTTGGGAAAGGGAGCTGCTGCCTGACCAACCTGAACTCCTTCTATGACAGGGTGACCTGCTTAGTGGAGGAGGGAAGGGCTCTCTACCTGGACTTTTGTAATGCCTTTGACATTAGCGAAGTGATTGTCCCGCTGTACTTGGTCCTGGTGAGGCTGCACCTTGAATCCTGTGTTCAGTTTTGGGCCTCTCACTACAAGAAAGGCATTTTGGTGCTGGAGTATGCTCAGAGAAGGGCAACAGAGCTGGTCTGGAACACAAGTCCTATGAGGAGCAGCTGAGGAAGCTGAGGTTGTTTAACCTGGAGAAAAGGAGCCTCCGCAGAGACACTCACACTCTCTAAAACTGCCTAAAAGGAGGTTGTAGTGAGGTGTGGGTCAGCCTCTTCTCCCAGGTAACAAGTGACAGGATGGGAGGAAATGGCCTCAAAGGGGAGGTTTAGATTGGATGTTAAAAAAAATTGAAGTGGTTGTGAAGCATTGGAACAGGTTGCCCAGGGAAGTGGCTGAGTTACCATCCCTGCAGGTATTTAAAAGCCATGCAGATGTGGCACTTAGAGACATGGTTTAGTGGTGGACTTGGCAGTGCTGGGTTAACAGTTGGACTCAAGGACTTTAAGGGTCTTTTCCAATTTAAAGGTTTCTGTGGTTCTATAATATTTCTAGATTGATAGAGCAATTGTATTTAGGTGCATTTTTTATTTAATTCCATAATTTTTCAAGTATAAAATTATGACAACACCAGCAAAAAGAGATATTATGAGAACGTAAGTAACAAGCAGTAATATATATGCATTACAACCTATGAATTTTCCTGCTAAGGAATAATGGATATTATATGAAAGCAGCACATGTAGTGGGATTGAGAAAAATTCTTTCCTGAGACTGCAAAACAGCCCTTTGGAATTCCTTTGAAAATTCTGAAACTTGACAAGGGATAAATAGTTCTCAACCTCAATATATGGTTTGAGAGGAGGAAAAAAAAATTGTTTTTCCCTCTCTCACAGCACTTGTGTCCAGGGAAGACTGAATTGCATTGGAGCACCAAATCCAACTCCAGGTAAAAATAAACTTCCACTTATTTTTTTCTCTTTACCAGGTCTTGCACAGAATAGTTCTTAGAATTGATTCTTCTTAATGGATTTATAATAGAAGTATTTCTCATTTAGTTACAGTGCAACAGTTATCATAAAAGGCAGGAGTGAACTAGATTAATCATAAAACCTCTTTTTACATAAAGACTTTTTTTTTTCTGAAATATTTTGTGGGTTTTTTCTGGGAATTCAGTGCTGTGAATCTAATTAGCAGATTGAATAGGGACAACAATCTCTATTAACTGAAATAGGGAATGTCCAAAGAATTTGAACATGGTTTTAATGGCTACAGCTGTGGAATAAACCCTGTGCCACTTCTTTCCTTCCTCTAGTCTGTGAATCTCCCATGGTCTACTTTGGCTGTAAAAACACCACGGCAGGAACAACTGGAGCAGAATGTCAAAAAAGTTGCCAGACTCTGGATATGCAGTGTGTAAGTATGTCATTGCCAAATGAAATGGTGCTTCCAGGTTTTGTCTGTGCTCTTGCTGCTAAAATAATTGATCTATTGGATCTACTCCAAATCTACCACACAGATACATTATTCTTGTAGCAAAAGCCTAAAACGATGTTATGAAGCATTAACAATGGGACCCTTGGATCAAAATATAATAAATAATATCCAAATTCATTCTTAAGATTAGTGTCTACATTTTCAGCTACTGCAGATAATGGTAACTAGTAGTGAAAAATCTAGGGCTCTACCACATATCTGACTTCCGTAGGAGAAAATTACTGGCTAAAAACTGGCTTGGAGAAATGATTCTTTCTCATACCATGCTGCAATTATGAACTTCTTGCACATCTAATTACGTTACTCCACTTAAGCTCTTGGCAGCAACATGCCATTCCATGAGTAAGTACCATATGAGATAAATAGATATCAATATAACTCAACCAAACTGAAAAAAATATTACTTGTCTTTCTTTTTAAAAGTCCATTCAATCACAAATCACCCACTACAAAGTGCAAGATCCTGTGTGTTTTAAATTTCACAGGTTCCAGCAGAACAATCAGGATTGGTATACATAAAACATTTATCTTTAGCAGATTTATAGTCTATTAAAATTTTTTGTTCCGCTAGCCTTTAATTACTTCATAGTTCTCTCCTATTTAAGCTGGGCAGCAATAAGACCATATAAGGCACCTTTTACGAGAATTTAATATTCTTTTTTCTAACATGATCATTTCACTCTAAAATTATGTTTTTCTCTTATCTTTTCCAGTATAGCTCACAATGTACACCTGGCTGCGTGTGCCCAGATGGGCTTGTGTTAGATGGGAATGGTGGTTGTATTCCTGAAGAGGAATGTCCATGTATTCACAATGAAGCCATGTATCAGCCTGGGGAAAAGATCAACTTTGACTGTAACACCTGGTAAGTACATCTGCAGAAGTAGCATTCCTGGTTCCATCATTTGCCTTTCTAAAGACCTTATATAGCATGACAGTGAGGAAAGATTTGGATTGCAAATTTAATCAGTTGATGGATCTTTTAGTTTTGGATTACACAGTATGAGCAGGTTGCCTTCTGATGTCTGTCAGATGGCCAAAGCACAGAATGGGAGGAAACCTTTAGGACTACAGGGTTCATTAACTATCTTGTTTTGCAGTTAAGGTATTCAGAGTAGCGGAACAGAACTTTGCTTTAGTTCTTTACATGAAAAATGTAAAAGACTATTTTAACTCCAGAATCAATATAGCACTTACTATGGGATGAATTGCCAAACAAATGCTGATTGTTCAGATATGTCTACACAAAAGAGTGAGTTGTTTTGTTATTACATTATTTCATTCTTTTTTTCTAGTGTATGCAAGAACAGGAAGTGGGAATGTACCAAAGATCAATGTCTGGGCACTTGTGCTGTTTATGGAGATGGTCACTATAATACCTTTGATGACAAAAGGTTCAGCTTCAATGGAAACTGTGAATACACACTAGTCCAGGTACTGATAGCTAGCAACAGCAAATAAGAGGTAATCTTGATTGTGTCTGTAAAAATAATATATTTTTAAATGTTATTCTCTACCCAGGACCACTGTGGGAAAAGTGGTACAGTCAATGGGACCTTCAGGGTTGTCACTGAAAATATTCCCTGTGGCAACACTGGGACAACTTGCTCAAAATCTATCAAAGTTTTCTTAGAGGTAAGAAGGTTTTGCATATAGATCAGTTTTGGTTTGTACCTGCTAAGGCTTAGGAGAAGCCTATATTTCTATTGCTTCAAAGAAGTTGGAAAATATTTAAAAAAGCAATTCAACTATTAGGTTTACACTAGATTAAAATGAAATATATGGTAGAGCTTCCTATGTTTCTATGTTTTCCACTTCTCACACTATCTTATACCATCCTTGGGAAATGTAAAGATCTAAAGGAAAACAGTCTTTAGCATAAATTAAGCCTATTGTGTCAGAAGATTCTTTTATTGTATGCAATGTAGTTCCTCCATGACAGTCAAAAGACACTTTTTTGACCTACACCATCTAAAACATCTGTTACCACACTTCCAGGAATCTGAGACTTGAACTATATAGCTTTGATTTATTGCATTTTGATTATTTGTTTTCATTACATAAACTATTCATAGTACTCTCAAAAGCAGAAAAACATGTCTGAGAGCACCACTGCAGCTACTGAGCTCATTTCTCATTACCTTTTCCTCCTGTTTCAGAGCTATGAACTGATCCTTGGTGAAGAGCGTGTCAGTGTTGTAAAGAGAGGAGAGAAAGATGAGGTGCCATACACGGTCCGCTATATGGGAATGTACTTGGTAATTGAGACCAAAAGCGGACTGATCCTCATGTGGGACAAGAAAACCAGCATCTTCATCAAGCTCAGCCCTGGTTTCAAGGTGTGGAACTAGCAGTTAAATGGCAATTTACTCTCCAGGTTTGACTGGGTGAATCTTGTTGAGACCCTGCCAGGATCCCAAACAATAATGTCTCTAGCATTCCTGCAGTTCATCCCACATTGTTTTCCATTCCTCTGGTACCTCAGGAAGCCATGCCATCATCCTGCTGCCATTCTGAGCTTGGAAGGCAGCTTTCAGTGCTTATTTGGCCTGACAGAACTTGAGTTGGTAAAACGCCATTTTGGACTTTGTTGAAATTACAACCTGAGCCTTGTTAAAGGTTATCAGACTTATTAAAATTACATAACTACATGTGTATAAATCAGCTGAGTAGGCTTGATCTTGAAAATAATCCATTGTTTCCAGTTCTCATTGACACACTTCAAGAACAAGGAAGTGTATTATGAGTGAATATTATGAGTGAAAACTTCTTGTATACTACCAAGTATTTGTCAAGCATTTAACTACACAGGTGATAAGGAAAATTAATTCCAATTTGCATACTTCTCTTAGCTTATGATATATAAGCACTAAAAAGTGTAGTAAATATGGAATTTGCTACCTTATTGCATACCACAAAGACATTTAAATGAGGTATTTAAACTAAGTGTAATTTAGAACTAGATACGCCAACTTGTTTCAGTACCATAGGTTCTTTTGCTGCCTCACCCACTGGCGTTTTATAAAAATAGTGTAATATGAAAGTATGCACCTTAGATACATAGAGAAAGCAACTATTGCAGGCTATCACTGTTGTACAGATCTGTACATTCAGAATGAGGGATATTTCTGGATGTACAAGGAAAATGTAATTTCTTTATATACCTGTGAGCAGTCTTAATGGTAGACTAAATGAGTAGATTAGGTGGCTGAACTGGTAATACTTATAGGCTTGTAATAATCAGAAGGGTTTTTTTAATATGTATAGCTATTGTACAAAACAAGGCTTAAATGAACAGCTTAGTCAGCTAACTGTGAGTCCTCATTTCCTTGTTAAAAATATACCTCAAAGACAGAAGGTTACAATGACAAAGGTGGTTTTACTGTTCATATTTAAAAGAAAAAAGTTAAGAACAGTATCCTTCTAGCCTTACTGCTCATATTCTGCTCCTCAGTTCTGGAGCATGAAGAGGTTCAGGACTGATAGAATAGAATGCCACCATTCTAAGAGCCAAATTCCAAGTATTCTTTCAGTTTCAGATTTTGTTTCAAGTTTCCTCACATCCATTATTTTTTTATTTACTCCCTTTTGCAGGGCCAGGTCTGTGGTCTCTGCGGAAATTATGATGGCAACAGCATCAATGACTTTACTACAAGGAGTCAATCTGTAGTAGAGAATGTCCTAGAGTTTGGAAACAGCTGGAAAGTATCCTCTACATGCCCTGATGCTTCCAGTGTCAAGGACCCATGTTCTACCAACCCTTATCGGAAGTCCTGGTCAGAGAAGCAGTGTAGCATCATCAACAGCAACGTTTTTGCTGCCTGTCACTCTCAGGTATTACCAGGGCAGAAATTAACTGTGTGAAAACTAAGTCTGTGTGCTGTTGAAGGTGCTGTTCTCATAGGCTTTAACATGCATGACTCATTTATTAACATGTTTCACTTCAAATTGTGCCAGGAAAACTTCAGTCTGAATCCCCCTCAATGGGACAGATTTATAGTCCCTACTTGTAAGAAACAAAAAGACATTTACAAAAGAAAAAGAATTACAAAAGAATAATAATTTCATAATTACTATGTATTTCCCTGAAGCCTGACTTGAATAAAAATTCTCATATACCAGGTACAGAAGACAAGCTCAATGAAGTAATTACATAGGAATGAAGTATCAGCATAGCCTTTATCTGACACTAAGTACATAACAAATATTGTCAGGTAACTGTGCAGCTGCCTAATATTTTTTTTTTTGAAAATTAATCTAATCTTCCACCAGGATACAAGTCTGGGTTTCTAAAAATCTGTCAATACACAATTTGGATGTGTCATTTGGCATCACCTCTGGTGTTTCACAGTGTCTTACAAAAGAAAAAGAAATTACCAATGTAGGCCTCTCCTCTGAGAAACTACAATTTTAAGAAAACTACTCCAGCAAAGGTAAGAAATAATTTAGAAGGCAGGATGCATAGTATTATGTTTCTGTTTAATAACAGGTTGAACCAGCAAAATATTACCAAGCATGTGTGACAGACGCTTGTGCCTGCGACACTGGAGGAGACTGTGATTGCTTTTGTACAGCAGTAGCTGCCTATGCTCAAGCATGTAGTGAAGTTGGTGTATGTGTAGCCTGGAGAAGCCCATCAATTTGTCGTAAGTTTCATGTCATAAACACTTCTGAAAGTGTAGCTAAATGTACAGTATATTACATATGTGCATTAATATCTCACTGTGTAGATTTTTCATGCTTAAGCTATTTGCTCCTTTTTTTTTTTCCTGAACATGTCCAACTTTCTGTTTCTCCTCAGCACTGTTCTGTGATTACTACAATCAACAAGGAGAATGTGAATGGCACTATAAGCCTTGTGGTGCTTCCTGTATGAAGACCTGTAAGAACCCAAGTGGAAAATGCCTCAATGACTTGCCAGGTTTAGAAGGTAAAAATAGCTGCAAGTACCTCCCAGTGGGTACACATTATTATATTTTTAATTGTCTTCAATGGAGTGTATTTCCCCCATCAGCTGTATTTCCACAATTCCATTTTCTCTAATGTCATTACCTCCACATAAATGGAGGCAGAGTATGGAACCTGGAGTAAGAAGATCTCTAGGACTAAATTGTTATGGATGGGCTCTGCTGATGCTACTAACGCTGCATTACTTCCTAGAATTATTGCAAAACATACAGTAAAAACATTATGACTATTAAAAACAAGACCTGCAGATGCATTCCACGCAAATAAAACCTTTGCTGACTGTATCTCAATCTTACCTTTTCCACCTTCAGGCTGCTACCCTAACTGCCCACCAGACAAGCCATATTTTCATGAGGATCAGATGAAGTGTGTTAGTCTCTGTGACTGTTATGATGATGAAGATGGAAAGATATATAAACGGGATGAATGTAATATATGGTAAGACTTAGCATACCAGTCTCATCATATGCAAAATAAAAAAGGTCAAAACTCTAGGGGGAAATTGTATGTTCCTGTTATGTGGAGGATTAGTTTATGCTACCTATGTAAAAATAATGCTTTACAATCTAATGCCAGTTTTCCTACTACATTAATGAGAAGGTTTTATGTGATTTTACGTTCTATTGAATTTGTTCCTGATTATACTGTAAATCTTCAGCGTAAAGATACATCAAGAACAAGAAGTCCTTTATGACTAGGCTATCTCTATTTCACATTCCTGTGGCAGGAAAAATGTTGTGCCACGAGTAAAGATATTTAATAGGGGCCTGCTTCCAAGGATTTTATTACATACTTGCGTGGTTTGAACATTTAGACTCTCCCTTTTAGCCTTCTATTTAGTACAAAAACTTTGAAAATGCAAGGAGAGTGATATGAAGGAAATAAGGAAAGTCTTCCTTAAGACTTCCACCTGTAACTTTGCTTAATACTTAACTTCACTTCTATTTATAAGTTTAATATAAAGGAAGATTTTGGAAAATAATGGCCAAAAAGAAGCCAAAACAAACAGAACACTCTAGGAATAAACTAAAGTGCCTTGCCTTTTGATGCCAGTATCTGTCAGAAAGATAACTAATAAAATTACACCACAATCACAAAATATATGGGATTTTATGCTTTCTGTTTCAGTGAGTGCACATCAGAAGGTTTACAGTGCAAGTTCGATGATAAAGGTAAGACAGCTAAGAAAAATTATTTAGAAAATGCAGCATTGGATATTATCGTTTCATAGATGCCTGAACTGACAATAAACTTTTTCTGAATTACAGCCTGCAACTGCATTTATGAAGGGAATAGCTATAAATATGGTGAACTCATCTACAACACCACAGATGGAACTGGATGGTGTTTCAGTGCAACATGCGATGTCAATGGAACAATAAGCAGAAACATCTTTAAATGTGGCATTTTTACAACAACCCCATTTATATTTTCCACAAGTCAGCCCACAACTACTGCTTCAGGTATGCATGAATAATCTTTAAAATAAGTCAAAAATCTCTGTAAGTGACTAAAAATTACCTGAAAAGGAGGACCTTTTCATCAGTTAACAGTATGTAATTTTACTTCAGACTGTTGACTTCTACTGGAGCCACCGATTTACCTGGCAGCTTTAGTTGAAAAAGCAAACCATAGTCAAGGATGTAGAAATGAATTCAGCATTTCTTACAAACTCAGTCTCCTCTGTTTCACCCTGGTGTTCCCAAGGGAAAAAATCGTAGAGCTTATTAATCATTGCATCCTGGAGAATCTTCTCATTTCCTTGCAAAAAAGATCAGCAGTTCTAGACCAGCTTCTGAAAACATGAAAGACCGTTGCTGCCATTTCTGAAATTACTGAGCACGTAAGCACAAACTGAAGATAAGAAATTTAGTTTGAGGGAATGCTTAAACTATTTACAACTGTTCTTTGGAATCTTTCCTAATTGTGTTTAATACCCAAATCAACAGTTTCCTTCTGCTCCTGGAGTACACTGCTACATTATTCCTTCAGTTAATTAATTATTGAGTAATTGTGAGAAATATAGCCACAAAATTATACTACAGCAAGAACTAAATATTCAAATTTAGGTCTTCTATTAAGTAATATACATATTGAGAAAGTCATATCTATTCCACATGGTTATCTTCCTAACGCCAAGAACATGAAAAGAAGTCTTATTAAAATACAGAGAAAATACCAATTCAATTATATATATTTCATATATAGTATATCTGTATTCTCTGTTATAGTGTACTATATATAAAATACATATATGTGAAGTATATATTTTATATTTTATATTTATAAATATGTTACGTGATGAAATATTGAACTAAGTAGGAAAGTCATTAACTGGTAAAAATATTTTAAAGTCTGCGTGGTTATGCAGTTAAGTGTAAACAAATAGAGATAATACCAAGGAGAATAAAACCTCCTCTACTTATACCACAGCAATTGTGAGATCTATTATCTAAGTAGTGACATACTGTGCAAAGGGTATCAGATTTCTTATATTTAGCTACAATTCTTCAATAGATGCTGAAGAACGTACCTCTAGAATAAAAATAGAGGCAAGACATCAAAACCTACTTTAGAAATTAAACTTGAAACTACAGAAGCAAGTTCATTAAAATTAAAATACTACATAGTATAAAAATTATTTACAACAACAACAACAAAAAAAAAAGGTATGGAAGATGAATAATTTCTTCCTGGAACTCTCTTTAATAAGACCAGGCAAGGCTTATGTTTCCTCCTTTAAATTACAGAAATAACAACCGCAACACCAGTGACAACTGTATGTGTGAAAAATGTCTGTGAGTGGTCAGAATGGTATGATTCCACTCAGCCTGAAAACAAAGAGGACAGCGGAGATTATGAAACATTTCAAAATCTCAAGGATAAAGGATACAGTGCGTGTACAAACCCAAGCGATGTTCAATGTAGAGCCAAAGAATACCCAGATACAGAAATTACCAACCTTAACCAAACAATAGAGTGTAGTCAAAGCAGAGGATTAATATGCAATAACCAGGACCAAGAATCTAAGCAGTGCTATAATTATGAAATCAGAATATCATGCTGCAGATACATACCATGTTCAGAAATACAAACTACAACACCAACAATCACAAGAGAATTCACAACTACTGTTGTAGAATCAACACCATTTACAGTACAGACAACGATAAAACCAACAACACAGAAACAAGAAAGTGAAGTAACTACAACATCACTGAGAGACAGAGAAAGAACGACTCCTCTGACCGAAACGTCAGTAACAGCAATGACATCACAAGTCTCAACAACAGGTTACCAAATCACAACTACTACACCAGAAATGTCCACTGTGGTGACCCAAGCTCCATCATCAACCAATACCATCTCCACTCTCCCAGTATCAACACTAGAAACCACTCCTGGCACCAAAATAATCTCCAGTACTACTGCCCTGCCAACACAAGGCACAACGGTCATTACACCCACACCAAGAGTGCCTACCCCAGCTACCACCACTGCCAGCACACCCACAACCACCATGGAAAGCACCACTACATCTACAGAAAAAACTCTTCCAACTGTATTATCCACTGTTCCTATTCAAACAACATCACCCATTACGGCCTCCACTCCAAATATTAAAATAAGAACCACCGTTGGCACCACCGCTCTCCCCAGCACCACAACCCCAGCCAGAGAGGGCACAACCATCATCGCTACCACCACCAGCACCTCTCCCCCTCNAAATCAAAATAAGAACCACTGCTGGAACAACAGCTCTCCCCAGCACCACAACCCCAGCCAGAGAGGGCACAACCATCATCGCTACCACCACCAGCACCTCTCCCCCTGAGACCGAAGGCACAACCGCTATCATCCCACCCACAAAAATAGTGCCAACCCCAGCCATCACCACTGCCAGCACCTCCAGAACCACCACTGAAAGCACCACAACATCTACAGAAAAAACTCTTCCAACTGTACTATCCACTGTTGCTATTCAAACATCACCAATTACTGCCTCCACCCCTGAAATCAAAATAAGAACCACTGGAGGCACCACAGCTGTCCCCAGGACCACAACCCCAGCCAGAGAGGGCACAACCATCATCGCTACCACCACCAGCACCTCTCCTCCTCAGACCGAAGGCACAACTGCCATCATCCCACCCATGACAACAGCACCCACACCAGCCACCACCACTGTTCGCATCTCCAATACCACAGACAACTGTGTGGTGGAGCGCTGTGCCTGGACACAATGGTTTAATGTGGACTCGCCTACTCCAGGCAGTGAAAATGGAGATATAGAGACATTTGAAAGCATCCGAGCCGCTGGGTATGAGCTGTGTGACAAGCCACAAGACATCAAGTGCCGTGCCAAAGATTACCCTGACAGAATTGTGAAAATAATGGGACAGAAATTTGAGTGCAGCCTTGACAGGGGGCTTGTGTGCAGAAATAAGGATCAGACTCTCAAGTACCCTACGTGCTTTGACTATGAGGTCTCAGTGCTGTGCTGTGACCGTAAAAACTGCCAGACAACAGTATCACCTCCAGGAACCACTGTAAGCACATCCACTACATACCTACCAACAGAAACCACCACAGTAGCAACTCAACCTGCAGCAACACCAACTGCTGTCCCCACGCTTCCACAGCGAGAAATAACAACCACTGTAGGAACAACAAGTGCCCTCTTAACAAAAGGAACCACCATGATCACCTCTAGACTATCAGTGCCTACCACAGACACAAGCACTGCCAGCACCTCCAGAACCACCGCAGGAAGCACCACAAGAGCCTCAGCCACCTCTGCTCCAGGAGAAACCTCCACTGCCACTACCCAGGCTCCAACATCTCCCACGACAATCTCTGAAATCAAAATAAGAACCACTGCTGGAACAACAGCTCTCCCCAGCACCACAACCCCAGCCAGAGAGGGCACAACCCTCCTTGCTACCACCACCAGCACCTCTCCCCCTCAGACTGAAGGTACAACTAACATCATCCCACCCACAACAACAGTACCCACCACAGCCACAAGCACTGCCACCAC
>VWZW01002515.1:1001118-1075192 GCA_013397115.1 Edolisoma coerulescens | reverse complement strand
ACAGCTCTCCCCAGCACCACAACCCCAGCCAGAGAGGGCACAACCATCATCGCTACCACCACCAGCACCTCTCCCCCTCAGACTGAAGGTACAACTAACATCATCCCACCCACAACAACAGTGCCCACACCAGCCACCACCACTGCCACCACCTCCAGAACCACCGCAGGAAGCACCACAAGAGCCTCAGTCACCTCTGCTCCAGGAGAAACCTCCACTGCCACTACCCAGGCTCCAACATCTCCCACGACAATCTCTGAAATCAAAATAAGAACCACTGCTGGAACAACAGCTCTCCCCAGCACCACAACCCCAGCCAGAGAGGGCACAACCATCATCGCTACCACCACCAGCACCTCTCCCCCTCAGACTGAAGGTACAACTAACATCATCCCACCCACAACAACAGTGCCCACACCAGCCTCCAGCACTGCCAGCACCTCCAGAACCACCGCAGGAAGCACCACAAGAGCCTCAGCCACCTCTGCTCCAGGAGAAACCTCCACTGCCACTACCCAGGCTCCAACATCACCTACTTCTTCCTCCACTTCACCTGAAATAAAATTAAGAACCACTACTGGCACCACAGCTGTGCTCACTACCACTCTTCCTCAGTCTGGAAGTACCAGAGGTGTTACAGAAATTCTTACATCTTTTTCTTCTACTTTAGAAAATATTGCTACCACGGTTTTCTCCAGCACCACTGTCAGCCCAGGTATGTCATTGTCTACTTCTTACAAGTTTACAATCAGCTTTTTCACTACAACAACATTTTTATCTTCGTCTTCTGCGGCTTATTCCCCTAAACCAATCCATGATTGTCTGATTCTGTGACCATTTACATTCCTTAAACACAGAAAGCAATTTTTAATCAATCTGCCTGTCTGTTACTAGTATCTATGTTTGACAGCTGGGGTAGCTTCATAGTATTAATTCTTACTTCAACAGAGTAAGTTGAAACCTTTGAAAATTTCAGAGGTTAATCTCATAAGATTTGCCAAAGGCCAGATGTTATTCAATGCATAATGAAAAATGTCACACAATCTCCACTTATGAATAGGTCAAATACTTGAACGTAATAAAAATGTTCACTTGGTTTGCCAGAATGTTGAAAAGACCTCTTGAATTTGTTAAAATTATTAGATCAAAATCCTGTGCCTGCAAACTAAATTATTACTTGTGCTCAACAGTAGCTTCGACTGGTACATCGCAATCAAGTCATGTTACAACAAGCACTCCTGCAACCTTCAGTTCTTCCACCAGCACATCTGTTACATCCAGCAAAATAACTCCATGCTTTTGTCATGTGTTTGAAACTTTATTTTCTCCTGGTAAGTATCTTACATTATGATTATAAAAAATTTCATAACCAATATAAACCCCTAAGACTCTATTCAATTAAAGATAACCACTCAAAATCATCTAAACATAGAACTTTTTATACATAAATACACTTCATATTTTCACAATATTTTCTTGGTTTTTCTCCCTAAGTATTTTCATTCTTGTAATTTCTCCTCCAATTTTCATTTACAGGGGAAGTGGTATACAACAGAACAGACAGAGCTGGCTGTAATTTTTATGCACTTTGCAGCAAGGAATGTGAGATTGAGCCATTCCAGGGGCCGTGTCCTTTGACAACTCCTGTTCCTTCAGTCGCCTCCTCAACTACACCACAAGCTGCCTCACCAACCACATCAACAACCCCCACAACTTCAGTAGAAAGAAACTGTACTGACGTCAATCCTCCACGAAAGGTGGTTCCCCTCCCTACTTTCTAATTCACTACTGTTGCAAAACCAGACCAATTTTTAACAGCCAATTCAAATCAACTTCTGTGTATCTCAATGACAAAGTTCATCATGTAACAAATGACCTGATAACACACAATTATTTAACCTGGCATTACCAAACTTTTAAGTAATCTCTAGGTGGAAAAGCTCACTAAGATCATGGTAGAGACTTCTGGTTTTAATAAAAGTCATTTAAATTTCATAGACATAAGTAGACTAGCCATGAAATGTAAAATACCATTCTTTTTATGCAGAAGAAAATTCTGTGGTGGTTCTCAGCATACATGCTCTTAAATTGTGTACTAAAATAACTCTAATCTGAATTTCCTACTAATTTGAGAGTATATCTTAAGTTAAAACTGAACAAACTGGGTGAAAGTGCATTTAAGAATAAATAATTTACATATTTTCAGCCTGGAGAGGAGTGGATAAATGAATGCCAGAAGTGTGTCTGTGACTCCCTCACTGCTACTGTGCAATGCCAGCCGCTCCCATGCCAAACAGCTCAGCAAACAACTTGTGACCTAGGATTTGTTTCCATGGCTGTACTACCACAGAAAGACCCATGTTGTCCTGAATTTGAATGTCGTAAGTATTAAAAATACATGTATAAACACCACACCATACACGCCAGTAAATTACATTTGCACTTCCGTTAATATCTAAGGAAGTTCTTCATGCATCACAATAACAGCAAAATCTTCCTTAACTTCTTAACTTCCTTAAGTTGTTCTGTCTCAGTGAACACACAATTATTTTTGGCTAAATATGCATTAAAGCTTTGTTTTAAAAAAAATAATGTTATTTTCAACTAACTTCAACGAGAGAATGGGTGGGAGAGCAGAATAATATTTTGAACATTCACTGGTCTATGTAGCTCGACTATCTCTGTACCTGTAATCATAAAGGTTATCAATGCATCTTTTTCATGTTAATAATGTAACATTGGAGCACATTAACATTAGCCTAAATGCAACTAAACTAAGATGCATAAACATAAGCATAAGCCAGTAAAAACCTTAACAATTAACTACAAGACCAAGTAACAGGAAGCAATAATAGAAAGTGAATTGTAATCAATAACTGACTTGTCAGTGTATGAAAAGTAATAATTATACTTATGCTATCACCAGATGCTCATGGAAAAGTCCTACAGTTATATTAGTTTATTTATAAACATAAACTTCTATATACATATATTTTATGTACGTATACTTGTGCAAAAGAATAAAAAGAAAAAAGTGCCCATAAATTATGCCTGAAAAAGGAAAGTCAAAAGGAACAGGAAAGTTTGAAGCAGTTCTGTGAAAGACAAAAATGGGTTCTGCCATGTTGTCATATTTATATTACCACAGTAGGAATACCTTTTTCCACAGAGTCAATCTTCCATACAAGCCATGTTCTGAAAGATCATAAAGAATCAATAACTGAAGCATCTTTGAATGTCACTGGACTCCTAAGGTTCAAAGAGGAAACAATTAATTTAATTTGAACTGAACCAGATATTGAAAGGGCAAAAAAGGGATTTTTCAGGCATAGCTCGAGTTTGAAGCCATTGCTCTCTAACTCTTCCAGCTAATTTTAATGATGAAACTTTAAACATTCAGCTACACCATATATGAAGTCTAAGCATGTAGGGGGATTGAATTAAAGTTTTCCGTACTCTCTGTGTTACTAACAAAACCTGATAACATCTTGACTTCCCAGGAAGTCTCACAATTTGAGTTATTCTGGAACTAATTTTTTGTTTTGTTTTTCAGAACCAATACCCGATGTCTGTGTGGTTAACGGAACATTGTACACGGTGAGAATGATATAGCGGTATATTGCTGGAATTGATAAATACATCCTTTCTACCAAAATAAGTATTTGAGAAAGTTCTTTTCCCAGTACATGTTTTTTGGGGTTTGGGGTTTTTTTCTCTCTAGCCCTCAATTGGAAGTTGTTTAGGTATTTTAATGTCAAAATCAAATTAGTCACAGAAGTGTTCCTCAACATGTAATATAAAACAAGAATGTACCATTTTTAGTGATGTACTTTCTTTTTAAGCTTCCTCCCACTTCTATAATTAATGACTTTGCCAGACAATCTGATGAATAGCCCAAACCCAATCGCTCTTTGAAATAAGCCCAGAGAACCTTAAAAAAACAAAGCTAACATATTTGATTTAATTGATACCTAAATCTTTTTGCTAAAATTGGTACTTAGGTCATTAAGTCATAATTTAAATATCAGTGCTGGAGCCTTTGGGGATACATTTCAGAAATACTAAAATCCATATGTAAATTTGTATCTCTGCTTTTGTATCTGTATATGCAAAGGCTTATTTTAATCTCCGTTTTTAAATTATAGTTGTTTTACAACCACTGAACATACCTTATAGAGAAAAAATATTCTTAAATGGAGCACTGAAAAGCCGGTAAAATAATTAGACAGTACAAACCAGTCTTAATTTAATTTAATTAATTTACTGCTCCCTTTTACATTGCTTCATTTAGTTTCCTCTTAATATGAGATTTCCTGCAAGACACGAAGCCAAACAACTCTATGTTCAAAGAGAATTTGAGAACTCAGTCATACTTGCATTTCAGCAACCTTAATGATTCTCAGCAATGCTTTCAACTCTGCCTTTATATTATATAGAAACTGTTGGCATTTGGATGTTTTTTGGTTTTTTTTCTGTCTTGCAGGTTGGAAAGTCAGTAGTAATCGATTCATGTAAGAAGTGTACCTGCAGTTCGGAGAAAGACCCAGAGACTAACGCAAACATTATGCATTGTGAAACACTTCAGTGTGAGACCTCCTGCCTGCTGGTGAGTTCAGGCTCTCTAAGCTGCCTAGTCAGCTACAGCAAGACCAGAATTCTCCAGCACCAACTAAATATATTTTCTTCTTCTTCTCTTTCTGAGTAGGGTTACCAATACATGACTGAGGAAGGAGAGTGCTGCGGGAAGTGTATTGAAGTAGCTTGCAAAGTCAAACTCAGTAACAACACTGTTCATGTGCTCAATGTAAGTATTCTTTTCATTTTCAGATCTCTCTGTTAGCCCATGGAAGTTAGAACAGCTGGGAGTCAACTCATGTCCCTTACTAGTAAAGATAAAATACTGAAATTACTCTGAAAAACAACATATCAGCGTTCTGAGTTGAACATTATTTGGAATCAAATTCTTGATTTTTGTGGCTAATGGAGCAATGGCTTCTAATTTATGGTCTAAGCGTTCAGAGCCAGGATTTAAACTTTCAAGCTAGCTACAGTTTGCAGAACTTCATTTTTGCCACTTGAAAGAAGTTCAGAAGCATCTGAGAATCTTGGAGGAGTGAGAACTTAATTAGCTCTGACATACTTGATCACAATGAAAATAACCAACTTTCGCTTTTCTAATAAAATCTTAGGTTAATGAGATCCTGCCACTTGATCAGTGCAGCCATTACAAATGTGAAAAAATTGAAGATCAGTTTGTTGCAGTCCAAACTAAAAAAGTATGCCCTGAGTACGACCCCGGAGAGTGCGATCCTGTAAGTTTTAATCAATTTTTCACTGACTGAATTCAGTTTAAATGAACAAGGAGAGACAAGAAAGAATACAACAAATCACTTTCACTGAAGTTGCAGGAATGTCTTAAGAATGAAACTAGGCTTGCTCTATGATTAATAATAAGAAAAGCATAGTATTTTTTAATGAGGCTACGAGGATTCAAGAATCCTATGGTGAGGACAGTAAGTCATCCATTGTTTTATTCAGGTTCCATCACAGAGAAGCCTTCTGCCCACTATCAGTACTGCTAACTCATATTCTTCTTCATGATTGTCATCTGTGCACTAATACAAATCCTCCTTCTTTATTTTTACAAAGGACGAAGCAGAGATTACTTCTGATGGCTGCTGCAAAATATGTAAACGTAAGTTATGCTGTGTTTATGTGTTCTGCCTGAAGAGCCCTGTATTCAACTGGTAACTATCTTTGAGTGGATGGAAGGATTCTTCACTCACCCTTCTTTTCACATAGTCTATTTAGGAAGACCCTGTGTTTCACTATTTATTCAAAAGAAAAACACAGTTTTTTTCCTGATACTGAATACCACAAATCAAACCAGCAATGCTCAGGCCTCTGCATTATCTTCCAAAGGCACTTTACAGCCAAAATCAAAGAATAATCTGACAACTCCATATACATTACACAGTGCCCACCCCATCACATACTGTAGATTCTCAGTAACTAGACATCAATCACTTTGAAACTGGTTTAGCATTCCTTTAGTTCTGAACTAGAGAACTGAAGTATATATTCTCTCCTCCCCTCTTTTTATGAAGCTAAAAACTGCAAGCCTTACAGCAAGAAAACTGTGATCCGCCATGCTGACTGTGAGTCTTCTGAACCTGTTGAGCTGTCATACTGTGAAGGAACTTGTCCTGGCTCCTCAATGTAAGTTCTAAAAATTAATTTAACATCTCTATGGCTTCCTTTATACTGGTCTGTCAAGTTAATTTATCACCCAAGGGTACTGAGGAAGCTGGAGAAAGTGCTCACCAAGCCCTTTTTATTAATTTGTCAGCAGTCTGGTTAACCATGGAGGTCCCGGTTAACTGGAGGTCAGCAAATGAGATGCCTATCTACAAGAAAGGTTGGAGAGAGTATCCAGGGAACTGCAGGCCTGTCAGCCTGACGTTGGTGCCAGGGAAGGACATGGAGTCTTTATCTTAAGTGTGATCACAGAGTACATTCATGGTGAACAGGGGATCAGGCCCAGCCAGCATGGGATTGAGAAAGGCAGCTGCTGCTTGATCAACCTGATCTCCTTCTATGACAGGGTGACCCACTTAGGGGATGAGGAAAAGGCTGTGGATATTGTTCACCCAGACTTTAGTAAAGCTTTTGACAGCATTTCTCACAGCATTCTCCTGGAGAAGCTGAGAGCTCATAGCCTAGACAGGTGAATGGTTCACTGCATAAAAAACTGGCTGGATGGCCAGGCCCAGAGAGTGGTGTTGAGTGGAGTTACCTCCAGGTGGGGGCCGGTCACCAGTGGTGTTCCCCAGGGCTCAGTGTTGCAGCCAGTCCTGTTTTGTATCTTTATCAATGATCTGGATGAGGGGATCAAGTGTTCCTTCAGGGAATTCGCAGGTAACACCAAGATGGGTGTTAGTGTTGATCTGCTGGCGGGCAGGAAGGCTCTGCGGAGGGATCTGGACAGGATGGATTGATGGGCCACGGCCAATTGTATGAGGTTCAATAAGGCCAGATGCTGGGTCCTTTGGTCACAACAACCCCAGACAGTGCTACAGGCTGGGGCTGAGAAGCTGCCCAGCACAAAATGACCTGGGGGTGCCGGTGACAGCAGCTGAACATGAGCCAGCAGTGCCCAGGTGGCCAAGAAGAACAGGAACATCCTGGCTTGTATCAGCAATTGTGCGGCCAGCAGGACCAGGACAATGACCTGTACTTGGCCCTGGTGAGGCCACACCTTGAGTCCTGTGTTTAGTTTTGGGCCTCTCACTGAAAGAAAGACATTGAGGTGCCGGAACACATCCGGAGAAGGGCAACAGAACTGGGGAAGGGCCTGGAGCACGGGTCTTGAAGAGCAGCTGAGGGAGTGGAAGGTGTTAAATCTGGAGAAAAGGAGGCTCAGGGGAGATGTTCACACTCTCTACAACTGCCTGAAAGGAGGGTGTAGTGAGGTGGGGGTTGATCTCTTCTCTCAGGTAACAAGTGAAAGGATGAGAGGAAATGGCTTCAAGTTACAGCAGGAGGGGTTCAGATTGGATATTAGGAAATATTTCTTGACTGAAATGGTTGTCAAGCACTGGAACAGGTTGCCCAGGGAAGCGGTTGAGTCACCATCCCTGCAAGTATTTAAAAGACATGCAGGTGCGGCACTCAAGAGATACGGTCATGGCAGTGCTGGGTTAGTGCTTCGACTCGATGATCTGAAAGGTCTGTTCCAACCTACATGATTCTGTGATCGCAGAATGGCAATGAAGTTAATGTGCTTGTATGATTCCACTGAATTGAATCAGATTCAATGGAAGCAAGAAAAGTTTCATTATTGAAGACAGAGGTAGTAAAAATCACATTCATAAGCGCACGTGAGAGGGAGGAAAAGAGGATGTAAAAACAAAACCCGAAACCAAACCAAACACTCACAAAACAAAAATCACTGAGGGGGTTCTGTCAGTTTTTACTGAGATGCATTTTTTTTTCCCCGGCGGAACACAGGTACTCTCTTGAAGCAAACCAGATGGAACACAAGTGTGGTTGCTGCCAGGAACTCAGCACCCAAACAAGAGAGGTGACCCTGACTTGCCAAAATGGAACCAGCATAAATTATAACTATCTCTATGTGGAAAACTGCCAGTGTGTGAATGCTTGCTCTTCAGAAACCTCTGCAGCAAGTGACTCCCAAATCCAACAGTCTGTAAAATATGGCTCCCAACTGCAACAGGCTGTATCACTTGGTTCCCAATGGCAACTCAGCTGAAGATATGATCATTGGGAAAAGAAAGCAGAGACTCTAGGGAAGCTGGAATGATGTCTTCCCCAGAAAAAATTGTGCTCCTTCTTTAACATTCTTTTTGCAGTTCTTAAAAATAATTAAAAAGAAGTCACTTAAATTGCAGTGTTTGGTTTTTTTTTTTTAAGTGTTACAGTATTGAAGAGTAAAAACAGGTGACTGCAAAATACCTTGTATAACTTACAGAAATATGCAAACACATACTTGATCACAAAACCTATATTTGGGGTAAAAAAGAATTAAGGGGTCTAAAATATAAAGCAAGAAACCATTGCAGCTACATTGCACTTCTTGATCCTAGGAAAAGCTTTACTGCATATCCTTTTTAGAGACATAATGGTCCTATCACATCTCAGTGACAGGGTTTTAAACCAGCTGTTTTATTTGATCAATAAAACTTGCAGTACTTTTCAATTATGGTGACTGTCCAATACCCATCTTCATTATCTAAATGACAGAGAGTCCAATGAATGGCATTGGAAAGTTTTCTGACTCAGAAGGGTATATTCCCTAGCAGCATTTGGGAATACAGCCCTCTTCCTGGACTAGGTAAAATTCCCTTACCCATGTCCAAACAGCTCTTTCCACTGGCACAAAAGGTACAACCTCTTACTTGTTTACTCCAGCTCCTTTAGTTTGTTCCTAATACTGTGTGCATTGTATGTATTTCAAATGCGCTCCAGCATACTCACACATCATGGAGCAGTGTGAAGGATCTTGCTGCCACTCCATCCCTCAAACACTGCTGTGTGGCCACCAGGCTTATTTCCAGCAAGCCTGGGTTTAGCCCTTTTCCCCTTCAATCCTGTTTAAAGCTCTTTCAATGAGCACTGCACTCCTGTGCAAAGATCCTTTTCTCCATTTGAGACAGGTGTACACCCAGCTGTTGCCACCAAGTATTGATCTGCTGGTTCTTCTTGTTTCTTCCATCACCATTCCCTGCAACTGGAAGGATAAAGGAGAACACTACTCATGCTCCTGATCCCATAGTAACCAGGTGTCCCAAGGCCCTGAAATCCCTCCTGATCGTCCTTGGCCCTCATATTTCAAACTTCATCATTGCCTACATGAGAAAGCAATAATGGGTAATAATCCAAGGGCTGTACCAGAGCTTAAAGTTTCCTCATCACATCTCTAACCCAGGCCTCAGGGAAACAGAAGACTTCCCCAAGAACTGGGCCTTGCCAGGAAATTGGACCTTCTGTTCCCCTCACGGGAAGGCCTCCTATGCCAATACCTCATCTTTCTTTCTTTCTTTCTGGAAGCAGTTCGGACCTAGTGCATAGGGGAACTTAACCTTGGCAAGTCTTCAAACACAGACGAACTATCATCCTCATGGTTCGGTTTCCACTTGCAGGGCCTTGTACCTATTACACAAGGGCACCTGGGAATGTGAGGTAGTCACAGAGGAGTGTCCTGGCTGCACCAGGCAGGAATTCGACACCATTCCCCCCATCACATACTCTTTATCTACTTAAGAGAGTAATTTTTAAAATAGCATTAAGCATTTCAAATCAACCGGAATGCTCCACATTCAGCTGATGACTATTACAGAGGTTACAAATTTAAGGCAGGAAAACATTGTTCCGTCAGTGTTAAGGTCCTGAAAATCCATAAAGAAACATGGACAGCAGAGACATGGAAAGTGTACTTTTTCACTCATTGGGGTTATTTTATAATTGGAGATAACTTTAAAATAAATCAAATCATCCTTCATTCTCTTTCAATGATAAATACATTAAATTTATAAAAGTTGTCCACTTTTATCTAGCACACTGAAATGTTTTAAAAACATATTCTAAGTGAACTCTTTGAATGCTTCGAACAGTAGTACTTTCATAGTTCTCCCATCCATGGAAACACAGATGTTGCTAAGATAATTTTCAATCTACTTGCTTTCCATAAATTCACTTTTCCCATTTATATGCAAATTTTCCTTCAAAAGTTATGGTACAACCTAAGTATAGTCTATTTGTTCTTACAAAATTAATTATGCTTTTTGGCAAGATAGTAAAGAAAATACTTCTAAAATATACTGCTGCATGAAAATAGATTAACTTGGGTTTCTGACTAAGCTTCCTGAGGATCTAGAAGAGAAAGCTCAAGTCTTCAGTAGGCTACTACTCAAAACTGCAGAGAAGATTGCTAATATGGGTTTTCATTTTTCCTTCCTGTTCTAAGAAAACACGTATTTTCATTTCTCCCAGAGGCCCTGCTCACACTGATGTTCTGAAATGTTTTAATAATTCAAAATACACTGATTTCTCTTTACACTCCCACACATCATCACTAATTAATTCTGAAAAAAAGCTAATAAAAATACAAAATGATAAACAGATGCTTCAGCAGCCACAAGAATACCAACATGAGTTTAAAGTAAACTAATTCTTGCTCTTCCTATCTCTCACAGCAAAACGGAGAAATGTGAAAGCAAACTGTAACCTTTAAAGACCAATTGGGATAGAAACTGATATTCAAGGGCTAAAAAAAAGCACAATTTGAGCACAATTTCATAGTAACTACTCAATACATTACGGAAATAAAGAAAATTCAGCTGTGAAAGATTCATCTCAACTATCATTTGTAAAAAAAATTAACTCTTGATTAGAAAAAAAAGCACACTATGAATGGACAGTAAACCCCAAAATGTTAGCTTGATAATACAGTAATACTTCAGACCAGCAACTGGTTAATAATCACAGTTATCACTGAGCATGGTAATACTGTTAAGTGAGAAAGAGGGCCCCAGATAGCTTTGCCATCACAGTACTAGAAAGAGATGCTATGCAAATCAAATCTTTCAAATTCATTTATATATTAGCAGATAAAAGCAGCTCTTTTCATAGCTGGAATAGCACACAAGGTCTAATTCATAACTCTTCACTTGGACACCACTCTCATCCAGAGTCCTCAATCCTTCACACTGCAGCATTCCTTCCATACCCACACACTGTTCTTCCCTCCTCCCTTGCCCTCCAACGTTCCTGTCCTTCAAACAATGCAGTGTCACTACTGCCTCCTTCTGTCCTCCAGACCTGCAACACCGGAGTATTTCCCTGAGAAATTAGCCCCTAGAAGAGTCAGAAAGAGGCACCTACCTGTAGAGGAATTTTCACAGTACTTTTGAGCATTTACTGTTACTATTCTCACCAGACGGTCACATTAAGAATCAGTGTAATTGGCCAACCAACGTTCAACACTGAAAAAAAGACAGTAACTGATACGTGAATTCTAGATCGGTCGGCTATAGACAAAGACTCACATTGTGGTGCTCTCCAACAGAGACATAATACATTTTCATTCAGATGATACATTTATTAAATTAGAATGAAAAAGTTAATGTACTTTAGAGTGCAAGAAACATATTTGGACACTGGACCTCAATACAGAGAAACAATGTCTTCAGAATAATTACAGCAAAAAACATCCTCTGTACGGTATTACATATCAACCAAACAGGCAATAACGTTTATAAGGGGGGAAAAAACCCATTCAGTACCATCAGCAGATGCAAAGAGCAGTAGAGAAGTTGCAAGGATCTAGCTAGACAAAAAATGTTCCTACCTTCAGCAAGTTGAGGTTCTCGGCAGGACTCAAACTATACTGAGAGCACTAACTTTTAGCAGATGCCTGTCTTATACAGCTGGCTTTGGCTCCAAGCTGCTGGAAGCTGTTGAGCAGAGGAGCAGCATCAAACACAGTATTACCCCACTAGCATTTTCTCAAAAGCTACAATCATAACTGATGATTTGTTTGTTTGAAAGAAACAGACTTTCAGTTCCAGTATCTAAATTTCACAGACCCTAAAGTAAGTAAACACTCTCTGCCTTTTTTCATCTCTCTCCAATTCAAACCTAACAACAAACAGCTTAACTGGAAGGATATGTATGCTGAAAAGCTGAGCAGGCTTACGATTTTGTTCTTTTTAACAAGTAGTACATCTTGATGTAAGAGTTTAATTTCTAATGCTTAATTAAATAGAGACAAAAAAATCCACAGAACAATATTTAAGTATATTGTAAGATAATGAAATCCATCTACTGGCCATACTGCTCCTACATATTCCATTTTCGACTCATATATGTACCCTGTTTTGCCTAACATTTGCCTAGGAAAAAAATACACACCAAAAATATATGTAAGAACAGGAGTCTCCCTCAGAGGGCCAGAGCCCAGTTTATGAATAAACCTGGCTAGCTTAACTTTTGCACTTATCCCTCCTGGCATTTAGGACTGAAAGGTGGTTTTGTTCTGTGCTTGAAATGGAGCTGTAATAGGATGCAGTAAAATCTACCAGCCATTAAGTTGAACCATGACCACTTGCTTTTATGAAAAGCTGTATTATGAATCCCACTGTTTTAATATAAAAATTTAAATATGTACATTTTCCCTGAATTGTCCATCCCTAGCAATTTATGCTATCTGTGTAAAAGTTAGAGCACAGGACTCTTCCTGGAGGTATCTAAACATTAAATCCTTACCAACATTCATCCTTTTGGGTCATGGTATCACAAAACACTATGCTATGAAGACCAAATGCCTCTACACCTACTCAATCACAAAATTTACCATGATTGTAGGGAAGGGGCAAGACTAGTTTCTTGAAGAATACCCATTTAACTTTAGAAAACAGAAGTGTGGCAATTCTACAACTACAGCACACAGAAACTATAGCCTTGAATTTCATTATTCAAAATCCAATTGGAGGATGTTTAAAGACACTTATGCTTTCAATGGGAAATTTAAGATGTTAAGGGATTCATAACAAAACTTAAAACTGTACATTACGAAAGACAGCTTTAAAAGGTCAGAAATTGGGATGATTTTTGGTGCTGTATTTTAAAAGTTTCATTATTACTTTTAATGATAAAAAAATAAATATTCATGCTTTACTGCCAGTGCTACCTAAAGGCTACTTGAATGAAGGGGGGGGTGACGGGGGGGGGAGAATAAAATCAGCTTTCCATCAGATAATAAAGAAAATATTTTAAGCACAGGACATGAAACAAAGTATGGAGAAGATGAGAATATGGGTCGTTACTCCCTATTCCAAACCTGGCTATAATGTTCTCATGAATCACTCAAGAGCCTAGATTTCAAGTGTACATTCATTTCAACTCTTGAAAATATAAAGGTCTATGGCTATTGTAGAAAGTATTTGAAATCAAACATTAAAGAGACAAAACAGCAACATTGCACATCACTGGAAAAATAAATTGGTGCATACTATTTAAAGTGCATTACTTTACAAAAACAGACACTGCAGAAGTTCATCCAACACGTGTAACAGGTGCATACCGTATGGTTCTGCAGCTCCAAAATCAACTCTTATTTGAAAAAATTACACTAATAATAAATACAAACACCTCTTCTGAGGATCAGACTGTAACTCAGATATGTTAAAGAATTTTATTTCCATCTGCATCAAATAATAATAAATTGACTACAGCAGCTGTAGTCTAAAAAGTCACTGAGCAATTCATAATGCCATTCTAAGACCCTGAAGTTACTTTTCGTGCTTATTTCTTATTACAGGAAAAATACAATCATTTTCCCACTAATGTAAAGCAATAACTTTACTGAAACATAGGTATAAAGAAAGAAGTCTTATAACCAGATCATAGATTTCTGCTTTTTTAATGTAAAACAACATCTTAAATAATTCTTTACGGCTTCAATCATTTTCCAGGTATAAGGATCTTTCCTTCTGCACTTATCCTTTGAAGTAACCATGGGAGTGCAGAAGTAGTAGTTAGAGTGCAATTAAATGTGGGAGTACATTAGGGCTTAGTCCTGTTCTCTGCTACAGCAATACATACTGTATGAGTTAAAAGTTACCGCCTAAGATTTTACAGATACATAACAATACTATGTGGGAGGACAAAGCCCCAAACGCACACCAGAAAATATATTGCTTTGGTGCCCAATGACTAGATTGAATAGAAGATGCCCATTACAAATACCAACAGCACAACCTAAGAAATTTAGCTTATTAAATTAAAAATCTTCCATCTAAAAGGTGTGAATATATCACAGTAATAACTAAACACCACAGGATAAGAAAGGGTTTCTCCTTTAATTTCTGGCAAAAATAGGCTGCTCGCCTATTGCTTAACCAATCAGTTGTGTTTAAAGAGCAAACCTTCCACGGAAAGATTTTTTTCCCAATCTAACAAACACTAGTAAATCCTATACTGCATAGAGTTACTTTGTAAGAGCAAGTTTATGAAAAGGGGGAAGAGAAAGAAACAAAGCAGCATTATTCCCCACCCCATCAGAATACAGCCACACAGGGCACAGCTGATAGTAAAGATGCTTCACTGCTCTATTGTAGGACATAAGCTAAACTGAGTATGTATAGACTGAGAAAGAAAGCAAGAAAGAGGAAAAGATCCAAATGTCCAAGGAGAAAAGGGATATAATCTGTCACACACGATGCACTAACAGAAAGCATTTGGGAAATTCTTCCTCTAGCTAAATCCCTGGCTTGGCAAGTAAAAATAAGTGGCATCGAGGACAGGGACTACGCAGGAAGTGGGCATCTATGATTCTTCGGCCATCTGAAGTAAGGAGTTGATAGCTGCATCCTTGTTCCCCCTCTGAGCTTCTAGCACTGAGCGGATTACTTCCCTGTCCATGTTGGGAAACATGTCCTGGATAGATTTCAGGTCCTCTTCATTGCACAGGTGCTGAGGATTGACCGCAGGAGGTGGTATTGCCACTGGTACCATGCCTGGATTACAGACTGCAGGCATCCCTACAGGTTAAAAACAGAAGAAGAAAAGCCACAACATATACATGAGTAGGGGGTAAAAGAAAAAAAAAAAACAAACCCACAACAAAAAACCCCAGTGATTTTGAAGACTAATGCAGCTCATGACTTCTCCCAACCCACCAACTTCAGCATTTATTTACTGTAACATGCACTCCAGAGCAGGAAAAAGATTGCAGAGATTATACCTACGCTGTTGCAACTGGAAAACATTTTTCTGGAACAGGCTGTCTCCCCAAGGTTATATTCCAGAAGTTATAAATTACAGTATGGCAACAGGTACTGTTCAAAATCAGGTACAACTTGTATAAACAGGTTCACACATAATTCATTAACCAAACACTAAGTTCATCACAGAAAGGTGTCGTTGGTTTTCCCCACCTCATATTTTAGTCCCCAGTGTATTTATGTTGTGATGGAAAAAAATGGTTTTACATCAGCAATATACATAGCTGATACTTAGAAAGACAATGAATGCAATCTTCAGCGCATTCAAAGGAATGCAAAGTACTTTGGTCCACTAGAAGACTGGACCACACAAATAAGCAATTTTTAGCATATGTTTTTCCTGGCTAAAGTTCCATCCAGCCTGCAAAGTCACGATGTGGCAACAGAGCAACACCTATAGGGGCACACACTGCTTTGCTCATCTCTCTTCCAAAGGATAAAATTCATCTGACCTGTCATTTTTTGTTAACTTCTCATATATTCATGTAAAAGAAAACACTGGCAGTTTACAGAGTTTTAGAAAATGAGTTTTCCTATTCCCGTTAAAAGAAATTACTAGACAAAAATCAAAATCCCCTTTTCATCACGAAAGAACTTTTATCATTAAGCATAGAACCATTGCTGAAAACACTGCCTTTTGGTTAGTATAAAACTGAAAACAGATATAGTACATATCTATAGTCTTCTGTTATCACTTCTGAATTTTGTGTATTTCACTTCTTCTCTATGTAGTTTCAGATCCTTGGTTATCTTAGTCCCACTCCTCTATGTGTTAGCTTCTGTAGTTCTCCTGTAGAATTTCTAAGGTAGGGCAAGGAAAACTACCTGCAGCTAGACAGAAACAAGTTCTGGTATCGGTTCTCTATTTGCTTTCAAGCATTTTACGCACCGTTTCAAAGACTACTCATCTGGTATGTTTATAGAGCAGTCTACAATAATTCAAAAAACTTCGCCTACAGTAATGACCAAACTGAGAAATTATCATGAAATATGTATTAGTTAAGATTATTCTTTACGCATACTTTAACACCAGACTTAATATATAATTTTATTTCCCTTTTATTACAATGAGATCCTTCTGCAATCTGCGCCGGCAGAGAGACTTAGAAAACTCCTAAGAGTTTTTGTTTTGACAAATTGTCTTAGTCCCCTTCCCTCACTTACTTTTTAAGGGATCTGATGCACCTCACCAAAGGAGGTGCATCAGATTCAACTCCTTTCATTAGATGAATAATCACCTATTTTTATTTGTTCATCAGCTTTTCAAAATAGCTGTTAAACCACAAGATTACCTTTATTGTTTCAGAATATCATATGACAGAAAGAATGCTTAGCAAATAATATTTTCCAAATGCAACTGAGGTGATATACACAGACCACACCGTTCTTTCTTACATACTCAAATACCTACGAATTTTAACATACAGGCTTTTCCTACACAACCATGTCACTTCCTCCTGAAGTTTATCTAGTTACATGTTTGGTTTAAAGCAGTTCGTTCTAATCTTCCTGGGTTTTCATCATTCTATACAATAGAGAAAATGGTTACTTCAGAAATGTTTTTAAAAGAAACTTCACTTTGCTATCCTCCACTCCTCTGAAAGCAAGACTTCCTTCACCTGTTACGGTCTTACGTTCCAGCTAGGTTTTCTTGAACAACCTTACATACTTTTATTATTATTTAATTACATACATGATTCTAGGTTTTCTGTTTCTTTAAAATAAATAGTTCTCAACTTTTTACACATTTGCTCTTCAAAAGCCTTGTTACTCAACCTCATAACCAGTTTAGATTTAATATATAATTTAACACTTTCACATCCCCATATATGGGAGACCTACCAATTTTTGACAGAAACCTGTTTCACTGTTTTACTTCACACTTCTTAGGATTCTCTGGCATACATTTTCTTTGGCATACATTTTCTTTGATCATCTAACTTCTTTTACACAGTTTTTAGTTCACCTGTTGGCCTTCTTTCTATCTATGATCTTAATTACTTCTCTGTAAGTCAAACAAAGGATGAACTATTTGTATCATCACCATTATATATCTTCAAAATAAGACTCTTTTTGAGAACCAGCTTTCATATATTATTTAGGAGTAGATCAGAAGCTGCTTCTCTTCTACTGAATTCTAACTGCTCAAGAATCTTAACAACAAAGCATATTTATAACCAATATAATTTTCAAGAGTGCCTCTTTGCAGCCTCATCTCTCTTAGCATAATGACTGAAGTACTTATGTGATTAAAAATATTGCAATTATATTATACTACTTCTATTCAGACCTAACATCTAAAAAAAGAGCAGAGAGCAGTTTCAATACTTACCTTGTCTGTTCAAGATTTTCTTCACTCTAACTATTTAGTCAGAAATGTCTGTACTCGCTTTAACTTGAACAAATGTTTTAGCATCCCAGTGACGTGGTTTTTGCTATTATAATATTATAATATATATACATATATAGTGTATATATATATATAATATATAATATCACAATGCTATATTATAACTCACACTCAAGGCTGGATGAGCTAAACATCAACTCTGGCTGGCAAGATACTGCAACTGAATATAGTTTGACTGTGTGCATTGCACCCAGGATTTTACCTGATGTACTCTTTTCTATTTCTTTCCTCAACTTGGACTCCTGTCCTATCTGAAGGGATTCATTACAGACTTGTAAATACCTCCATATTTTTCTGTTCTCCAATTCTGATTTTAAAATTCCCCTTTTAATCATCTTCAGTGTTATTAGAAGAAAAAAAAAGGAACCTAGAAGCTTTAAGTCTAGTGCACAGGCTGCATCTACTCAGAAAGGTTCATACTGAGTCACAATCTCATAAATTTGTTACCTGCACACTGGAACCATGCTTCCACTCAGCCATCTTCATCACACCTCTACCACAGGTATCTGTCATGTTTTCTGCAACACCCTAAACCTTGGCTCTACAGCTTTTTATGGCCTTTGGACCATGGTCCCTGGAATTCTGTCTGGCACTATGTGTTTGAACACACGGCCAATCAGACCAAGAGTGCACCCTAGAGGCAAACTGCTGGGCAGTCCTCACCAACCCTGCAAATACACTTCACCCAATAATCCAGCAGTATTTTGGGCTGCCTCTTCTAGAGCGTAAACAAGCCTCAACTCATTCCTCACACTGCCTACAAACAATCTAGGCATTTAAAAGGGGCATAAGAAGATGCGTGGCCTAAAAAAACAAAGTTGCAAAGTACCTGAAAGAACAGAGCAACGGAAGTTATGTTTTACTTCTAACATAAACTTCCCAAAAACGAAGTCATCAACACCCTAAGATTATCCAACAATCAGCCTAAACAGTGTATGAACTGTCCATACAGGAGGTCAATTTTAAGTATTAAAGCAAATTAAACATGAGGCTCTTTTCCCAAGTACCACAGCATCCTACAGCTTACCAGTAATGTTTCAGTGTCCTATCAGTGTCGAAATAAAATCAAGACTAGAACACTGTTTTTCTTACTGCTTTCATCAAAAATAACTATGAAGCCAGACATCTGCACAGGCAGTGCTCAAAAAGCATTTCCAATATAAATAATCAATTTAAGACACAAGAAATTTCTTGACTGTATTGTTTCTCACCAAGGATTTTCAAAACCCATTTTCTCAGCTCTTAATAGTTTTAGTTTATGCTGTCTACAACTAGATTGTATACAAATGGAAGTTAGTATCACAGATTTTTAATAAATATCTCCATGACAAATGCTTACTTTTCATGAAACTCAACATTTAAGCTATACAAATACAAATTTAAGAGTACTTTGGGTTTTTCTGCACTCAGGCTGAAAGCATCCATAATTTCTGATTTACAAAATAGTAAGTAAGAAGTAAGGATAAACTTGAAGAACTATGCACTGAAATTTAGCAAATAGACACAGATATGCAGTCATTAGAGAAAATTATAATAAGCTTCAAAATTATCAATGTTCAGTAAAAAGCTGCTTTAAGCTAAAAAACTTCGTATCACTGACAGGTGAAAACTGGAACTAAACAATGTAAGAATCCACTATCAATGGAATTGTGGACTCCCTGTGTTACTGTCATATATTAAGTATGCGTTAGAAATCAGAAGAATGAAGCACTGTTTTCCAATTCAGTGAAATGGCAATGGCAAACATGCTGGCATAAGCAGTGACATTCCAATACATGAAACAATAGCAAGTCAATTGCTACAAGCAGCAATGAAAGCATCAAAGCAGAATTAACAGGGTAAACTTTTTCCAACTGCATACAAGGCATTACACACTTTTAATTTTATTTTCTTTTTCAGTCAAGTGCTCTATGTTTAATTTCTTAACTCATTATCATTCTGTCCCATGCACAGACTCTTTCAGAGTAAACTCAGGAACCTTGTCAGCATGAATTCTTTCATTTAAATGAATAAATTGGTAACCCTTTTCTAAAAAACACAATAGGTCTTAATGATATTTGCTTCAGGAAAAACTCAGTACTAAAATATGCATGCCATCTCATTTTTTTAAGCGTTGCTTCTTTGCCAACTACTAAAAAAATTAGGTGTATGGAACATCAGAAAAATGCTAAAATTCCACTGCTCTGAATAAACAAAATACGTTGCAACAACCACAACAGTTTTATCTACGGCATCTTTCTGAAATTCAGGGCATCAAGAAATGACATCGTATCTCACAAGAAGTCATTCTAGAATTTTCTGAATGTATTTGATTGAAGACAAATACTTTTATCAGAGATCGCAGTGTCACAGCATCTTTGCACAATTCAAAATCAAAAGTGTCACAATAAAGGAAGTCTAAAATGAAGGAAAATGGATTTCCTGTAACATGATTTGCCTTTAGAGTTCTAGTCAGGTACTTAACTTGACATGGATGTAAAACAGAAGTGCTTGAAAAATATGCGCTGATGAAAAAAGTGTTACCTTCTAAAAAGAAAGCTTATTTGAAGAGTAATAAAGGAAATTAAGGCAACTGGCAGGTTGTCTTCTCAGTGTCATTGCAAAACTCAGTTTTTCAAGACTACACGAAGTCATGACATTACCTGCTCCTCCACTAATCCTGCAGTAGCAGAACAATTGCAAGAATAATGTTTCTCTTCCAGAAAACCAGTACTATCACCTAGTATAGCTCACTGACATACACCCAGCTTCAGAAGAATATTATAACATCACATTATATCCATCAACACTGTTATCAGCAATCAGTTTAACCATTATAGCTTGAAGCTGAGCAGATGCCTTTAAAGGCTCTCCAACAAGTTAGAGAGGCTTTAATAATTTCCAGAAGATGCCTTAAATTGTTCTACTGTGACAACCAAGTGGCAATACCTTGTGATACAGTCTGCTGTAACAAATAAAGCTGTTTAGGTGAGTTCATGCAAAGACTCTTGAATCAATGAGGATGGGAGTGAGAAAAGAGCTTGGAAACTTACCCAGAGCAAAGTACTCAAGCCCTAAAGACAGGTGAAAATGAAGGGACAAGGGGAAAGGAATAAGACATGGGAAAGAAATATTAATCTATTTTTAAAAGGATATTAATTATTTACCTTCCAAAGGTGAAAGCTGGATAAACTGAGGCAGTTGGGCAAAACCTAAACTACCTAATATTAAAAAACTAAATGCTGCTAGGATCCAGTCTCTTAACTAATTTGCTTCAGTGCCCTGAACAAGTTTCCTAAATGTGTTGTTCATGCAGAAGTAACAATCAGAGGAAATGCTGCCAAAATAAGTAAGCCACCACGTGTTTGCAGCAAGGATTATATTTTACAGACCACAAAGGACAACGTGCATCCATGGTTTTCTGAACAAATACCAGTAACACCACAAGCTAACCCATGATTCTCAATAGGGACACCTAAAGGAACAATGTAGATGCACATACAACCTTGCCTCAATGGAAAGTGATATTCTCAACTCTGACAGGACCCTGAAACACACAGGTTTTTAACATCCTTTTAACATGGGAGTTTATAAAATGAGTGAAAACAAGTTTCCTATTTATCCCATGAATATTTACCTTATAAGAAGTATAGCTTGCTTATTGAACTAACATTTTTTAGCTCACTGTCTCTGGTACTGATCACTACAAGAAGATACTGCAAGCGCCAGCATATCACGATATTCTACAGTTTAAATTAAGTAATCTTTAGAAAAAGAAACAGGAAGAGGTGGTAGATAAACTCAGCTTCTAGAAGAATAACAGGGCTCACAAGTTCTAAATTTTGCATACCCAATCCACAGATATATCAACTATGGCAGCTACAGCTTGTAGCAACTAGTGCTCTTGTCAGAAGTTTTCAATTTAAAAAATTTTGCATTAATTACCATGGCGCAAGAATATTCTATGGCCACTTCTGTTCTTAACACTGCTCCATCTACCACCAAATGGGAGGAAATGAGCACTACTTGTGTTCATCTGCTTACCACAGTGACTACCTGCTTGCTTCTACTGCTTACCTCAGCTTCTATGACAGAGTGTGAGAGGAATTAGGTGCTTCAGCACTAATTAGAAGGCTAGTTAATTAGAAGGCTAGTTTTGAACAGAAGTTTTCTGCTACAGGAAAACAGCTTGGCCTCTGTGACACACCTAAATTTGACTTAACCATCTCTCTTTAAAGCACAGTTATTTTTGACAGTTAACAAATAATTGTTGAACTGTCTGGATAAGCATTTTAGTCTACCCACTCTATTTCCATCACAGATAAGGCTTCTATTCTGACAGTCTTCTACAGCAGAATCTCCTCCATTTTAAATATAATAAACTATTCAATGATGCTCTTCCACTCTTCAGAAGGAAAAGCAGAACTTGTTTACTGACTACATTAATTTAGCTGCACAGGTAAAAAACCTGAACTAAAAATATGCAAAGCAGGAGCATAATGATGTCCATTACCCTTCTTGAAGCAGTCTCAAAAGGAAGAGAGCAAACACTGTACAGTGTTACAAAGAAAATGTGCAGAGTGGGCCCAGAAAAATAGCTCAGTTGTGCAGGGAAGGCCAGCATCTTCCATGCACCTTTCTGAAAGAGTTTACAGAACCCAGGAGCATCTAGTTCAGTATACAGAAAATATTTCAAAAAACTCCAAGATGTCTTCCAAGATGCACTATTGTTTCCTTTCATAATTTGAAAATACTTTTATTAAGCCATTAAATGTATGAAATGGTAAAAGTATTCTGCAGCCAAGTCACTTTCCAACTCCAAACCTTAACATCCATCTAATTATTACGAGTGGGTCATTCATTAGTGAGTAAGTCAAAGCTTTAGAACTCAACAGTGCTTTGGGAAATTTTCATGGTGTTCACATAAATTCTAGAACAGCAAACAGAAAGCACAGTAATGCTCAAAAAGACTAAAAAAATACCGAACGTAGGTCAAAGGTGGCTTGTAAAAAGTTTGGCATCTACGAAGCAAAGGAAGTACACTCCAGCTTTCCCAGAGCAAAAGAAGAGCTCAAATCCAGGGGTGGAACTTTGTAATGCTTTAAAAATACAAGTCACAGATGCAGCAATAATTTTTAATACAGTATAGTATTATAGTAGCAATTAAAACAACCATGCTGGATCTTGGTACGTGGGCAATGCTCCACCATACAGTCCCCAATAGTTATTTCTTCACTTGTCCACATAGAAAATATTCTCAAGATAAGTAATTTACAGAGCATCAAGATCTGAACATCCAGTACTTGAATAGCAAGTTTGAAGGTGTTCTATCAGTTGTATCTGTTCAGTTCTATGTCTAGTTTCAATTATACATGAAACTAGTCTCTGCTTCATTTCTTCTGTTTATACTCTGGCACAAAAATTTTGTAATATGAATATTCTCATTTTGATCTATTCAGGAAATTTTCAAGCACTTTCTATTAGATCTTTTAACTGTACATAAGATGATGGTGTTTGAAGTTCACTACAGAAGGCCTGGTTTACCACAACAAAATTTCCCTTTGGAACGTACACTCCAGTTCAAAGCATTTCACTGGCAAAGCTAGCAAGATTTTAAATCTGACAATTAGGCTACAGAGATAAAAAAAGTACTTTAAATGAAGCAAACTGCATGTTTTCATCAGCGAATAAAGCATGCAGCCCAACTTCTCCATATTTAACTTAACTCTGTAAAAATTAAGCAGGAGGTATGATTCCTAAGTTATATATCCAGTCTTCTGTTGATGACATTTGTTTTTATAGTGAATGGAATTTTAAATTCAATCATCCCCTAGTCATTTAAATTCCATCATCTCCTAGTCTTACAAAAGAAAAATAAAATATATATATCTGTTGTGTCATCCCTTAGCACTGCAATTATGTCCCACACACTCTATCATTCATTCATACGCTTGCATGCAAAGAAGTTAAAAATATGCAAATTTATCTCTTTCTGTAAAAAGTACACCTATTACTGAATAAATATCCATACAAAAAACCTGGGGGTTCTAACAGCTGTACATGAAACACAAACTCAACTGAAACTGATTTATCAGTTCCCTAAGTAGGACAAATTCAAGCTTATTTACGTACTTTAAACTCTTCATCTCTGACAGAAAAATTACAAAACCTAGGTCAACACATCTTTCTCTACAAGTCCAAAACTTTCTTTGAACTAACCAAAAGCACTGACAATAGCTGCTGTAGTTACGTAAACATATAAAAAAGAGCTATCTCAGAGCTCCCTAACACTTTTCATTCACTGAGCTGTGGATACTTCACATGCTGTGTAGCAAGTTTCCTTCCAACATAGCACCTCCAAAGACCACAGAAAAATTAATCCTGTTATGAGCTACAGAAGCTGCAGTTCCAACAGCACAATTCACTTGGGGCGCTTTCTCAAGTGCAAACAGCTTCACACTTGGCTTGCCACCATTTAAGTAGGCACACATTAAGAGTGCAGCCATTCAGTGACCTGATTGAAGTCTAAAATAAATAAGAGAAGCCTTCACAACTTGATAGGCATTTTAATCCATTTAATCTAACTCATGCAGCTCCATTAAACGAGGTACAAGACTGAAGGCAGACCTGCACTTAATTTGTTCCCTCTTCTCATAAAAATGTATCACGGAAAAAGTGGTTAAGGAAAAATCACTTATAGCTTCCTTTAAAGTCTGCAAAAAGATGAGTAATTTGGTATTTATTTCTGCAAAACCCTTCATCTGGAAGCTTCATAGTCTTCAAAGAGAGAAAACATACCTGCTATAGGCACATATCCAACTCCTTGCTGATATACAGTGGGCATCAGGACCACTGGCTGGGGCTGCATCATCATGGCAGCTGGCAAAGACTAGACAGAAAAAACACAGAGTAGAATAATTAGAACTCAGGAAATAGCAAAAAAAAGCCAGCAATTAAAAGTGTTTGCAAACAAGTCATCACATTGTAAATCCATGTCCAATAGTACAACATGAATATGCCGAGTGCTAATCTAAAACAAAATCTCTGGCAAACTAACCAAACTACCACCTTTCAAACGACAATTAATTTGCCCGTGAATCAATAAAAACACATAATGTCAAAATAATCTTTTGCAAGAGTGACAAAATGTTGTTATCTAAGTGAATTATTTTAAAATACAGGTTTATTCAGCTTTCATGCCTTAGTCTTGTGAAATTAATATACGACATATCATAAATTAAATATTAGACAAAATCTGAATTTTATTCTTATTTTTTGTTTTTAAAAGCAGTACACTGCTCCTAGAAGCAAATTTTAGTTTAAATCAATTATTTTTGAGGTAAACCAGTGCTTTAAACAAAATATCAAATTAACTGCATTCCCTTTTACTACCACAATAACTTCAGTTATATTTCAGTGCAGTTTGATCCTCAAAAATATTGAATATTATGTACAGTACATTCACAGGGAGATAGTTTTCAAGATTAATTATAAACTCTTTTCTCCCCAGAGTAATGGAACAACTGTTCAGATCTGGGGCAGAATGTGAATTTCAAACAGCAGGGAACATCTGTTCCCAGCTGTGCACTCAACAGCAGCTTGGAACTTCTGATGATATACAAGTGCAGTAGGAAGCATTCAGGGCTGCACGTGCTACAAGTTATCCAACAGCTACTTGAAACAAAGGTGACAGATGAGAACACTCCAGGAGCTGCTAAACAAACCAGAGTGAGTCTGCAGTTCATGACCAGTAGCACCAAATGAACAAGAATGGAAGTCAAAAACATTGTCATTTGAAAGAGCACTCAAACTACCCAAGAAACACCTACGACAGAGAAGAGTTTCCGGTATTTTGTTTTTAAACTGACCTGTATTTTTAAAGATTTAGGGGGGGAAAAGTTATTGTTAGAGTCCACAAAGCTTTTTAAAAATTATTATTATTAAATTAGAAATGACAATGGACCATTTAGCTGAGGATTTCTTTTTTATACGTACAGTAGCACAGTGTTAAGGAAACTTTCCTGTCTGACCATCCAGGAGCCACTCGGGCACCCACTCCAGCCTGTAACTGCTGAGCCCAAGACCCCTTTGCAGTGGGTGGCTCCAGTGACCCCATGGGTGCCCCTCTTGGCTCCCTGCACACCCCACACTCACACGGTCAGACAGGGATTCCTCACCAGCTCAACCCTCGGTTTCCCACAGCAGAGTCAAACATGTCTGGATCCTTAAAATAATTTAATCATGGTGCAGTAATGCAGGAACAGTTCGAGCTGGTGCTTCTAGGGAGGGACCCGCAACAAAGGAATCCCTGACCTTTTACACCCTCACAGTCTGTGCACCCAGACAGTCTGGGGTCTTCCTGCTGAGCCCTTGGCTCCTGCTGTGTCCCAGTGTCCGGTCACCTGGCCAGTGCCACAGCTCCCTGTGCCCTTTGCTGTGCTAAGGGTCAGCACCAGGTCACAGCCCCTTTCCTGGGGCTCCAACCACGTCCCCCACCCAGGGCACAACCTGCAGCTCCCACTGCAGCTGCACACCCAGCCACTTGCTCTCAGTGTATTCTTCAACAAGAATAAGCTGAATTTTTGTAATTGCAAAACAAGATAAATACCCATTTGCCACCTCACCACAAAGTATTTATTGTCTTTACAAGCATTTTTGACAGCTATTCCCAAAGTCAGGTATAAGTATTTTAAATGCCAATACACACAAACACCCAGTATGGTACAACAGATCTACTTCAGTCTAAAATATCTCCCTCCCACTACTTAAGAAGCTTCTCTCCCTTCCCACCCCAAACTCGGCTTACCGTGTATGACATAACCAGATTAATCATTCCTTCCTTGTCATCACCTTGCCTTCCACTCAAGCTATACCATTCATCCTCCACATTTCCTTGTTTCAGGGACTCAGGAATTGTAATGTGTGTCCAAGCAATGCGGTCATCCATTGAAAAGGCTCTCTGAAATTTAATTTGAAAAATACTACCAAATTAATTGACCTGGAAAAACCTCAAACTTAAAATTATCCTTGACTAACACTTCAGTTTTATGCTATTAAACTTTGTTAATTTTATTCCCTTTGAAACTACTGAAGTGTCAATAAATACTTTGGCCATTTGCTTTCCAACAAGGATGAAGGGCACTTTAAGTGGGATTATAGATCGATTGCTGATATTTAATAGCAAGGAATTGAAAACTTGAAGCAGAACACTCTAGAAATACAGCATCCTATCATCATCATCGGCTGTGTGAATCTTGTGACATCACATCAGAGACCACTACATGAAAGTAAACAGCTTCTGTTAACTATGATAGGCTGTGAACTCCAGCAGATAGATGTACTGACCTGCCCCCCTGTTGCAGGAATGAAACAGACACTTGAACCAATCAACTAAGCCCACAAAGCAGCATCCAAAAGCCTCACTTGTGTAATGACCCCACAGCTGCTGTACTGTCATGCTTTACTACACACAGTGAGAGAGGCAGCAAAAAAAAGGTAAACCATGACTTTAGCCTAGGCTGTAGCCTCTTAGTTTCTCCTAATAAATCCTAGGGACTACACATAGTCTGCATTCGACAGTTTTATTCTCAGGAATTCCAAGCCTGGGAAAGCTTCCCAGCTCTTCCTAGGTTACAACAGCACTGAAGAATTTTCAATTAAAACAGCACTGTACAACAGGCTATTTTTAATAGGGACAGTGAAGGATATAAGGCTGCAGGGCATTTTGATAGCCAAGAGGAGCTTACATAGCACTCAGACATCTTTTGCTTCTCTTCCTTTGCAGGCAAGCCTGCTAATGCCCCTTTATCAGCTACCAAAGGACAACTAACAGTTCTGACATTCCTGGAGAAGAAAAAAGCTTTATGCATTGCTGCTTTTAGAATTCTGAAAAATTTTTGTCATCTCCCAGAGAACACAGCTAAGGAACTGTCTGTGCTAACTCAATCCCTTTCTGCAAGGTTTCACCCAAACCTCAGTCCAAACAGGAGATGGGGAGGGGTAGAAAAATATATAGCAGTTCTGACCTCATCAAATATCTCTAGATAAAAAGAGTCCACACCCGGCGGAACAGTGCACTGAATAACTTTGTTCCAGCGGGGGTTCTTGGCTCCATTATGCGCTGTTGGAGTTTCATACACAGCATATCCCAGCCGTATTCGACAATACGGATCCATGCGCGTCATCCCGTAATTCTTTGCCAGTTTAGCCTGAAAAGAAAAGAAACCCCGGAAGTGTGTAATACTGACATTAACTTGAGAAGTTAATTACTATTAGATCACAGTGAGAACCAAATATTGAACAACGGACTTGATTAAATTCCGTGACAGAGAGGAAAGAAGAAAAGAAAGAAAGAAAAACATCATTTAGATTAAAATATAAACTAGTAACACCATTAAATGTCTGGGAGACCTTGAAAAGGGAACATCTTTTTAACCTATTTTTTGTAGAAAATACATATCTTCACCTTAGCTAAAATAAATTACTTCATACCAAAGCAAAAGATACATGATTACAAGGACATTGTAACAAGTTCAATTTTTCCCTGGGTATCTGATCTCCAACATACAAGCACAAGTGCAATGTCATAGGTAAAACGTGCTCTTTCACTTAAGTTCTTTAAAAGGATGAAATACAGAGAAGTATTTCATCAAGAAATACAAAGTACCTTCAAGAACATCACACAATCCAAAAGCACAACCTGAAAAAGCAGTTCATTTGAGGTAAACTAGTAATAGTAGATCATATGTTTCAAAGTGATTAAACACTTATTTCAGCATGTGCATTTAATACCAGTTAATTCAGTGGACAACTTAACTCCTAACATTACTATAAAAACAGACGCTGTATAGAAGAGATCCAATGTACTTTTGCTGTAACATCAGAAGACTAGATCAAAACAAGGTGATGACAGTCCTGAACACAACACTGAGTACTGTTGCACAGCTGTGCTCAAGTAGAAGTTGGGCTTTTTGGATGTGCTGTTTCTTTGACCTGCACTAAGCAGCCCATGCTTCTTTTTAGAGTAAGACAAGTGACAAACCATGGTGCTCCAGGGCATCTCTCACCTACAGGATGTTTACAGAACTCACAACAATTGAAGCAGTGCAGTGCGTAATGTTTATCACAAAGGCTGCACCTCAAGCTTGGAAAGCCCTTTTCTCCTTCAGGGAACATGCTGATTCATCAATTCATACATTAGAGATGGTGAGAAAGGTCTCAAACTGTTTCTTGTAAATGTGGACTTAAAACTAAGAAAGTTGGCATCCAAATTAAGCACTCTCTATACTCTGGAATTGTGGGATTAGACAGTTTATCAAAAACTTCACCAAAAGAAAGGTGATTATCAGCTGTGCTTAGACAAACTCGTCACCATCCCTATATATGTGCAAGGAAAAAAAAGCAGCAAATTACCTCCCCAGAAACTTTTTCTGATCTTCCATCAGCTTATTAGTAACAGAATTAAGGCATGCTGTTTGATATACTTTACCAACACATATTTAAGTATGGTACACTTCAACCAGATTTTCATCTTCTGTAGGTTAACTATACTATGGCAAGTCTCCTATCCTGAATGCCACATCTCAATATGCAGCCAATACACCACAGCATTACTGGATAAATTCCTAGACAGGCAGAGAAGACTATCTCTTGTCTATTGTAATGCCATTCAGAAGGACCCTGACAGGCTAAGAGAAGTGTGCAGACAGGAATCTCAAAGTTCAACAAAGGAAAAACAACATATATGACAATAAGACTTTGGGCCAACTGGCTGGAGAACAGCTTTGAGGAGAAGGATGCAGAAAAATACATAAGGGAACTGCAATTCCCTATAATATTCTCAAAATTACTAATGTCTTCCAATATTAAGTACAGGAATTACAGGAAGCCTCTGAACAGAAATTTTCAGAGAAACCTGTTCATGAGTTTATTTGATTATGTGCTATAATAGCAAGGTTTACAGGAAATTGCTGCACCAGGCAGCGATGAAACATGAAACTGGACAAAATGCTGATATACAGGAAAAGGAAGCTATAAAATCTTTAAGAATTACTTAACACTTACAAGTAATTTAGTAACTCAAATTCCAACATAAAATCTTTTTGCGTCCACCAATTAAAATTTTTGCATTAATTATTTAAAATTATTTAATTGTACAAAGATGGCATAATTTATACCTGTACTACAGTTATACTGAGTCTTCCTACTGTACCCATTGCTCCTCCATACTGTAGCTGCTGAGCTGCCTGGGCATCCAGCTGGATTTGCTGTTGCTGCTGGGTTGGGGTAATGCGAAGAAAATCTTGAGGAAGCTCACCAACAAATACCTTAAAAAAGAAAGAGAGGGAAAAAAAAGAAGACTTTAAACTTTTATAATGAGAAAGAGATGAATATAAATCAAAGTGTAAAAAATGAAGGAGAATTTAGTATTGTTTTGACAGCATGAACAAAAAACTAATTAAATGACAAAATCGCCAACTCATGTAGCAAACGTTCTCCTTTTCAGAAACACTAATTTCCAACACAAGCCTCCGAAAATAAGTAGGACAGAGAGCCAAAGCTGCTCTGCAACTAAACATCTGAGTAGCCCATACAAAAGTCAGAACCACTAAGTTTTACATCACATTCACATATGATATCTGATGGCATCCAGCTCTTTCACTTATTCATCACCCACATTGTGTCTAATCATTCCTATGACAAGACACAGCATAGTGCTTTCATCTGAAAGGTCACTTCCACAGTCACTTTCAAGACAGACTGTAAAAAAGGATTTCCTATGGACCAAATCCTGCGAAAAATAAAGATGCCCTAATGCTTTTCCAGTGTTAAACACAGCCAGCCTGCAACTAACCTTGGTGACAAAATTCCACCACTTTCAAAACAGCAACGTGGGAATTAAAAATCTGGTCTATCATGAGAATGAGCCAGGACAAAAAGCAGTAGTAGAGAACTTCTGTTACCTGAGCCAATATGAATCAGCACTCACCATGGATTTTCTGTTAGCTTTATAGTATAAAGGGAAAGTTTCTACCCAATACTTGTCAATTCAGCAACTCGGGTTGTTTCTAGGTTTTAAAGGCTCAGTGAACATTATCAATTCAAATACACTTAGAGAGATCACCATTTTAAAATAAAAAACATCTATAATAAAATTTTAAAAGGCAAAAAAAGTGTCATAGAAAATTTATAATCAGGCTGTATTCGTTTCTGCTGTCTATAGAGTGGTATACACATGTTAATACAGAACTGTCTATCTCATCAAGACAAAAGACAACGCAATTTCTCACGTTGCAATCCCAGGCAAGGTTACTCAATCATGTATCTGGCAGATGCATGCCTACAGAACATAATTAAAGAAGTTAACAGGCCTTGAGGACATAGCCTTTCAAGATTAGACAGCATTTGCATGTCAAGATTGCATCTTGGAGACAGAAACTGCAGCTCTTGCCAAATTACATGTATGACTATTTTGTATGATTATCTGAGAGCCTCAGGATCCTGACAACAGCAGCTGTCATATGCCAGAAAGGAAGTTTATCTGAAAAGTTCAGGAGGAAGCACTTAATGCTGGCTGCTGGGCTATTGAGAAGCAGAGTAAAAAAGGAATCAGTTTTGCTTACAAGCACCTTAAAATTTTACTATTAAAAACCTAAGCAGCTGAAGTTTTAAGAAGTGGGAAGAAAAAACAGGGACAGAGAAGGAGAAAATTAAGTTAAAAGTTAATAATAAAAGAAAGATTATTTAAGTTTGGCTGGCAATGAGACATGGTGTTGTAACAGCCTTCTCATTGGAATACGTATAATTTTAAAATAAAACATAACCCCAGAATGGCCCCAGAATTAGCAAGGAAATGGCATTTACAACACAGCAGGTCCCCCTCCAACCCTGGTCCTCCAGGAAGTTCAAAATCTGGTATTATTAGCACCTCTAGCAATAGACATCATAAACATTTCCCAAAGTCAGAACTGATGGCTGCACCCCTGAAATCCCATTTCCACATTAGGCAAGCTCCCTCCATCAAACACCCAGAAAATAGGATAGCCTCTTCTGTCTCCACCATCTTCACATGGATATTGGAAAGCTTAAGTCATTCACAACAGAAGTCTAATAATAGCTTTCGCTTTTTAAATTTTATCTCACGTAAGTTAGCCAATATCTGCTCCAAAATAAAACAAACAAACTAGTCTCTGTACTGAAGTCCAAAGGGGAAAATGTCCATAAAGGAGACCAAAGTTTTCTTACAGCAGCTAGGCTGATTCTAGGGTATTCAGTTACCTCACACAAAGCCACATTCTTATCCTAAAACTGCAAAACTGACATACATAGACATGAAAACCGTCTTGTGTCAACTAAGTTCTTAAAAGATCTGAGTGGTAAACCCCTCCAAAAGGGAAGAGTGGGGAACAGGAGATGCACACACTCATCTTCTGTGTTCAGTTCTGACTAAGATTTGGTTCACAAGTCCTGGTGATATAGCCTCTAAAATATCTAGGAGAGGTGCTTATTGAAGGAAATACACTACTCAGTATGTTCTTATGCTAATTATCAGCTGATTCCATATTGATGGAGACAAATCAGTATCATGCAATCTTTTTATCTGTAAAGAAAACACGTCAATTTACATCTTCCTCAAAGCATTTGAAAGCAGGCACATAATTGCCACCTCCCAACCTGAATTAAAAATACAAAGTTATGTAACCAGAATTCAACCACAGTTTTCATTTTAAAAGCAATGAGAACATCCATGACAAGCTTGTGTCACTGATCCTACTCCACAACCACTTTGAAACAAACGCACTTCCCTCTACTATAACGGCACTTCAGAAAGAATGTGAAGTTCGAGCGTGTTCTGTCACTAGCTTAATTCCATTTAGCAACAGGACAGGGATAGAACAGATACAATTCAGAAGACAAATGTTGAGCAGGCAGTCATTAAAAATAAGCCTGCCTTACAATCACTTCCTAATAAACTTTACTGACAGCATTGCATATTAAAAATACAGATTATCTAAAAACAGAATAGTAATTGCCCTTCCCGTCTGCTACAACCACCTAAGAGGTAGTTTTGTGGATCTTCAGAGTAGAATGCTGCAGGTATAAAAACTGCATCTCAACTTCTTCAAACTGAATGTGGTGTGATGTTCTACAGCTATTTGACGTAACTGAGGATGGGGCTGTCTCAGTCTCACCTTCCTGTTTCTTATGCAACATGAAATGGTGCCAGAGAGTTGTAAAGTGGGTCAGTGTAAAGGCCTGATCAGAAGAAAATGAAACAAGGGTTCAAGGCAAAGGGAATGGGAGGGAAGTTGTCAGAACCCTCAACTCACTGATTCTGAAAGTTCTGGCACCTATGTAAAGAAGGGAAAGGGACACAGAGCCAAGGACAGCCACAAATGCCCCAAGTTACAAAAACATTTGCCCAGACACAATACACTCAGGGAACCATAATTAAGGTTTCCACACTAGCAATTACCAAGGAAGTCTAACATGAAACTTCTTCAAAACATCAAAGAGCTTTAAACACCTAACTATTCAAAAAAGTTCTAACCATTCTCCTTTAAATAGTTTTACTGTTTTTAAGAAAGAAAAAGTGAATGAGACAATTTCAAACTACTATTCTATGTTTTGCACCCCGAAGAAAAAATTGCTACCAGATAGGAAGCATCCAGAGGTCCTGAAAGAGCTGATATTTGTTCAAAGCTGCTCTCTAACACCTTTGAAAAGTCATGGAGATTAGAGGAGCTCCCCTATAACTGGAGAAAGGCAAATCTCATACCCATCTTTCCAAAGGGCAAGAAGGATGACCTGAGGAACGACAGGCAGGTCAGCTTCACCTCAGTCACTAAAAAATTAATGGAGCAAGTGCTTCTGGAAGACATTCCTTGACACATGAAGGAAAAAAAAAACAAACAGGGACTAGGAACAGCCAGCCTTGACCAAGGCTTTAAAAGAATACAAAGCTGATGAGCCCTCTGCCTTCTCCAATACAAGAATATATGACTAAGGAAAGTGCAGAAGGTATCAAAGCTGCATCATTACAATCTGAATTGGGTGGACTACTGCATGGATGAAAAGCTAGCTGAGGCACTGAGCTCAGAAGCTGAAGTTCAGTGGTTAACGACACTGGAGGTTGGTTAAAAGTGAAGCTGTTCAGAGGTCTCTACTGAAACTAACTTATGTGTCTAATATTTTTCCTCAGTAACCAAAGGGAAAGACAGAAGGTACCCTTACCAGTTTTGAAGATGACATTAAATTTTGGGAGAAATGACTGGTATAATTGAGGACAGTACCAACTGGAGAGATGGAAGAATTCACTGGCAGGAATCTCATAAATTTCAACAAGAACAAAGACCTGTGCTTTGGCCAGAAAAATCCCTGGCACCGGTACAGACTAGAGAACAACCGGCAGGACTGCCTGTACCTCTACAGAGGTGGAGAGCAAGCAAAACATGGATGAGCAGAGGACTCTTGCAGCAATGAATCCTAACAGAAAATTACACTGGATCAACAAGAACCCAGCCAGTGGGCTGAGGAAAGGAAACAACTGCTGGACGACACCTGGAACACTGCGACGGTTTGGGGCCCAGCAGTACTTGAAAAATTATCAACTTCAGGGAGCCCAGCAAAGATCCACCAAGAAGGCCCATGAAAAGGGCTGGAGCACTTGTGAGGCCAGGCTGAGGATTTGTTTAGAATAGAAGTTATAATGCACCTTGTAGCAGCTTTCTGGAATCTGCAAGGAAGTCGCTGAGAAAACAGACCCAGCTTCTCTTCTGAAATGCAACACAAAGAGAAAGGAGATCTCAACTGTTAAACTGAAATGGGACAGATTTCACATGAAAAAAGGAGGGGTTAAAAATATCTGCAAAGTATGGCAGGAACTATGCTATACAAACATGAGTTAAAAATTAAAGACAGAATGAGTGTCCCTATGACATCTGTGTCTATGCCTGGAGAAATGAAGGCTCTGGGGAGCCCACAGAGCACCTTCCGGTCCCTGAAGGAGCCTACAAGAAAGCTGAAAATGAGCTTTTGACAAGAGCCGGTAAAAAGTTTTGAAGAGTCTCAAGAAAAAACTCGTCAGAGTCACTACTCATCAGAGCGGTGATTATTAGGGAAATTAGGAGCAGAAACCTATGCAGTCCTAAGTTGGTACTTGATGTAATTTTGAAGGACCTGACGTAATTACCAGCATGGTGGATAACCATACAGAATAACCATGGAGAGTAATTTTGGGTATGATTCACTAGCTAAGGAATCCGAAATACAAAGTTTTGGCGGCTCAGTCTTAATCTAAAGCCTGGTCAAACTGTTTATTAATACTCTCACTTGTAAAAGATATCACTTAGCAGCCCTTACATATTCAGCTATAGTTTAGATTTAAAAAGCTGTTTTGCTCACAAAAGATTACAAATTGTGAAAATACGCTAATTCCATAACATCCTGAAAAGGGCCAGAGATATCTATGTTCTAGCAGAGTATTTACAGTAACAGACAGGATGAATTCTGTTTCATCTGGAAAACTGAACAGCAATCAGAACTTTTAACTATGCACCAAGTAAGCAGTGTCACAAACTAGAAAGTGCAGGTATAAGAGTGGCAACAGCCCACTTTATTTTCTTACGTACATGAAACAACCTTGAATATTTTCCTGCTTGTTCAAACAGAAAGACTGAACTGTTCTCTCCAGCAGTAAAGAAAAAAGTGGTTCCCAATCCTTTAGCACCATTTAGTGGCTATTCACTTGCAATGCAGTTGCATATACAGAAACAAGTAGAATTTTATCTTCCTCTCTGGAGAGAATTAAGAAAGGCTGACATGTACCATATCAACACCCCCAGCCGTGAATGGCTGCTTAATATTGCATAATTTATTCATTCACTTGAAAACATTCAAATCTCTATAGTGGGTAAGGAAGAAAAGCATGTACAACAATGCTACGAACACATTAAAAAAACCAACAAAACCTGAAGCCCAGAAAGCCAAAGTTGCATGAGATAAAGCATCATATGCCTTTCTACTTGTCAGGCTTCAATCAAGTTTAGGAAACAAAAGACTGCAAAGAGATTATACAGGAGTACCTGGGAAATTGTAGAACAAGACATCTAGAAGAGTAATATTCTAAGGTTGAGATGCAGCTCCTTTAAAACATTCAAGAAAGACTAGGCAGTTATGATAAATAAGACAAATAAGGCACTTTTAAGGAATAAAATTGACGATTATATCATATTACTCTCATAAGATAACAACTGACAGCAGTGCAGTTTTTCAAGATTAGCAGTAATTCACCTTGCTGTTCTTTCTACAAGGCTGCATAAATAAAAAAACACAAAACAGTACCTGTTTCTACATAACAAAATGCAGCAGAGTAAATGTATTGTTTTTAAAAACCCCTCATTTCACCATAAGCATTATCATATTGTCAATGACTACTAGATCCTTTCAGAGAGGAGGAACAGAAAGGAACAGCATATCTATCGAAAGCTGATGTTGTAACACCACACATGTAGAACATCCCGGTGTGAGGTATGATTATCCCTGGGCAAAACCAGACAGTAACATATTCCAAATAAACTGTCAGCACCACCTCCCGGGAGGCTGGTAAATTGGTTTTACGACGGCTCAGCTCCCGTCCAACACGCACGCCTACATCCTACACCCAACACTGGATGCGTCGTTCCAGCTTTCAAGCGGCAGCTCCAGGGACAGCGGCCCGACCGTGCCCCGCCGAGCCGCGAGCACAGGGAGCTGCGCTCTGCTTCCAAGGGAAAGCGGTTTAGCTCCGGTTCAGTGTCAGCCATTCCCTCCTTGGAAAGGCCTTTGGACAAAGAACGGGCAGAACAGCCGCCTCAAGGACTCCGCGCAGTTAGGAGGGACTTTCCCCTCCCCTTTCCCAAAGCCTCTTCGCAGGCGGGGAACCGGGAGACGAGGCAGATTTCCCTCCCCCGCACCCCGGCAGCCTAGAGAAGATGAGAGGGCTTTTCCTCTCCCCCCTTCGGCGCGGCCGGAGCTCGGGCAGGGTGGGAGACACGGAGCCTCCCTCCCACAGAGGCCCTGGCAGAGGCCGGGCGGGCCCATCGGGGTCTCCAAGCCGGGCCTCGCCCGCCCAGCCCGGCCAGCGGTGACAGGAGATACCCCTGAGGGGGCCCCGCGGCGGGGCCGCGCCCGCAGCACTCACCGGGCCCCGCTGGGTGCTGACGGTGGTCGCCATGGCGCCTCGCCGGGGCCGCGGCCGAGNNGGGGCGCTGATCCCGGCCGCCCGGCGCGCCCCGCGGGCAGTGCGGGGTGTGCGGGGCCCGCGGGGCGCTCCCCGGCCCCCCTCTGCCGGCCGCGGGGGCCGTGTGGGAAAGGGAGCGGCTCACTGCCCGGCCTGGCCCCAGTGGCTTCCCAACGCCTGCTGAGGAAGCGCAGCCCTTTCCGGGAGAACAAAAGCAGCTTTAATATTCATCCGAGTGCTGCTTCGGGAGATAAAATCTGATTATTTCAAAGCTCGTTTAAATAAGATAGCTGTTTCCCGTTGTTACGACTGTTTCCTGTTGTCAGGATCTGCTGCACAATTTTAGCCCTTAATTAAAATTCTAGCGCAGATTTCGGCAGCTGGAAATAGAACAGTGCAATTAGGAATGCTCCAAATATAGCACCAGCTCTTTTTTTTTTTTTCCCCTCTACAGTAACATCTTCTTGCAGTAGGAACAGCCTCATCTTTTTTACTTCATGGAATTGTAGAATGTTGTGGGGTTTAAATGGGCCTTAAAGATCATCCAGTTCCAACCCTGCTGGCATGGCAGGGACACCTCCCATTACACCAGGGGGTTCAGAGCTCCATCCAACCTGGCTTTGAACAGTGCCAGGGATCGGGCACCCACGGCTTCTCTGGGCAACCTGTTCCAGTGCCTCACCACCCCTACACTAAAGAATTTCTTCCTGATATCTAGGCTAAATTTCCCTTCTTTCAATTTGTACCCATTACTCCTCCTGTCACTACAGCTCCTCACATGGAGTCCCTGTCCAGGTTCCCTGTAGGCTCCCTTCAGATATCAGAACGTTGCTGTTAGGTCTCCTCATAACATTCTCTTCCCCAGGCTGAACAGCCCCCACTTTCACAGCCTGTCTTTGTAGGGCAGGCCCTTATCAATTTCATGACTCTTCTCTGGACTTGCTCCAACAGTTCCATACCCTTCTTATGCTGGGGACACCAGAGGTGTGTGCAGTACTCCAGATGGGGTCTCACAACAATGGAGTAGAGGGTGAGAATCAATTCCCTCACCCTGCTGGCCACACTCCTTTTGATGCAGCCCAGGACACAGTTGGCTTAGCACACACTGCCAGCTCATGTTCAGTTTGTCACCAACCATCACCCCCAAGTCTTCCTCTGCAGGGAGAAAGTCTTTGACATTATTATGACATTACAGACTTGACATCGTGAGGGCAGGATGGAGGGAAAAGTGTGTTAACAAGCTTCATTTGTATTCTTACACCTATAACCACACAAGCCTTGAAATTAGTTTTTGGTGAGTCATGAGCAGTTACAGTTTTACTCACCGTGGATTTCATTCTAAGACCTCATCTCGTCACAATAATTTCAAAGAGATCAGACAGGAGAAGACATTATTGACTCTATGAAATTTGTATCAATAGGAAAAAATAGTAATAATTACTCAGAAATTCTTGAGATTTGTTTTCCCTGTACAGAGATGTGCAGTGACTAAAGCGAGCATTGTCCTTTCCTGACTGTGCTGACACTTTCTAACTTCATTTTTTATTTTCTTGTTTTGTTATTGTTCTCAGGAAACCCACATAGAATCTAATAACTTACTTTTACTCACCATTTTAAGCCATTTTAAGCATTCTCTCAAGGATTTGTTGTTAAACAAGCTTCCCCCGGTCCTTGAATCGGTGCCTGCAGGTGGCCTGGAAGCGGCACGGCAGTGGCGGCACCGCCACCTGGCGCACATCTCCGGAACGACAGGCGGCCTCCGACCGGGGACAGGCGGGTTGGCTTCCCCAGGGATCCCCGCAAACACGCAGGCAAAACCAGCCGGCGGCGCGTCTGGTGTCAGCGTAGTAATTAAAGCGGGAATGTAAGCCATGGGAAAGGTGAGAGAACAAAAGTCATAAAACCCTCTTATTTGCACTATATGGGCATCGTTAAGAAAAGGTTGAAAGGTAATCAAAGAAGCTATAATGACAATAAATTGCGTTTATCTTGTAATAAACATTTAGACATCAGTTTCTCCTGTGTCATTCTTTCATTCTCATTTCCAGTCTCTTCTCTATTGTTCCCAGTTCTTCCTCTACCCTTCAGGTTTGTGATAGGCCCATTTGCCTCTTTTTATGAATTTTTAAGTGCTTAATATCTCCGAAGACATTAGGTAAAAATTGATTTAAGCCAGACAGCTGGTTGTAGATGTGTCGAGACAAATACACATCCTCATAATGGGATTGCTTGAAAATTATCAAATAGACATTTCTCCTAGGCAGGCTCCAGAATGCGAAAGTATAGATAGCACCTAAGTTTTTCTTCATGAAATCAGAAACCAGTGTCTCAAGGTAGTAGTGCACATGATGCTGCCTTCACTGAGGAACAGTTGCAGCAGAATTCCTGCCAGATTAATTCTATGCTTGTTCAGAAACCCAGAAGGGACGACACTTCAAAGGCTGAGGAGAGTCTGATGCTGTGGGGGAAGTGAGGGAATACGAAGCTCATGTGGATGATGTCTGACTTTCATTAGGTGTTTATTTAGCACTCAGCATTGGGGTCTGACTAAAACTGAAACCTGTCAGATGGCACTCTAAATATGTAAATGGCAGTAATTAGTGTGGCGAGAGAACTACAGTTGTACCTTTGTGAAAATAGTGCACTCTTAGGAAGGTCAAGTCTCCCAGTTTTTTAGGTAAGATATGTATTAGAACCCTTCAGTTAGGAAGTAAACATCAAACTCTTTGTTACTTGATCTGTTCCCCAGGGAAAGCTCACAAGTGAGTTGGGTGGTTACATTTTATGCCATTTTGAGTATCTCTCTTGATACTGGAGGAGTTTCCACAGTCATTTAACCCCATTGGCTTATTGTGGCTTACAAAAACAGTGAAGTCACAAGAAGGTTTTAAAATGTACTCTTAGCTGTGCAAAAGCTGGTGCATAAAAGCAGAGTAATAAATCACAGTTGGGGTTTATCTGTTTCGGAGATATTCACCTGGCCCTGCAGACGATCTCACAGTGAACTGGCAAAACAGGTTTTGGGTTAAGTTTTGTAGGTATTCTGAACATACAAGAGTACTGTGGGATGGCTCTGCATCACTTCCACTACTGGCTTGGATCTCAGGCAGTATCAGACCTCTTTTGCCATGTCCCCATAGGACTTTAGATGCCACACAAAGGGACAATTCCGTTGCATTGGAAAAAACATCTTTTGTGAAATGCAGAGCCCAGTTCCACCATCATTTCTTACACAGTCTTGCCAAGCTGACTTGAAGTTAATTGCGGGCAGGCGTGACAGTGGAGAAGGCCAAAGGGATCCACTGCTTTGTTGATCCAACCCATACCAGAGTGCAAGTGCAGAAAAAAGAAAGGGATGTCTCAGGCTTACAGCTGTAGAAAAGCACTTGGAGTCCTGGTGTGCTGAGTGCAGCCTGTTGGGATGCATGCAGACTTACACAGGGGCTGGACACAGCACCAAACACAGAACTAGAGACTGCAATGCTAATCTTTTGTTCATGGTGCCAGATCAAGCTTGGTAATGTACAACTGAGCTGAAACAGGAACATGGAAATCCCAGATAGTGCTCGGACTGGCTGTAACAAACAATAATTTCCACTTCAATGGCATAGAAGGTACTCACAGTGCGTTGCAAACTTTAATTAATCCTCACAGTCCAGTTGGGATGCAGAAGAATTACATCCTCCATCATGGAGGAAAGATAGCTCCAGCATGAAACATGGCAGCTCATGTAACAGCGCACAACAACATTACCCAGGAATTTCAGTCAGGATGGATCCTGCACTGAGACTAGAAGAGAATAAATTGAAGAGAGGAACAATTAAATACAGACTGAAGATCAAAATCAGCGCTGCCTATCTCCTGACACCGCACCATGAAGCAGAGCTGTTTAACAGCAGGCAGCTTACCACCCTCACGACCACTGCAGAATTTCATACTCCAGTGTTAGAGCTGCTGGTTGAGCCAGATGAGTATTGGCAAAAGCATTGTTGGAGCAATTGTGGGGGATTCTAGCAGCAAAGCCGAGAGCGCTGCTGAGCAGCTAATAAGTGGCTATTCTTCAGTCACGCTGCACTCAAAATAGCTTTCCAGCAGAGGAAAAGCAAATTCTATTGGCTTCAACACCTGGTTGAGCAACTTAATAAGGACAAAATTGAAAGTTAGAGCTGAATCATTATTTATTTTATAACTACATCTTCATCACACAGTTCGCTCCAAAATGGGAGTTATTTAATTTCAAATCAGGTTTGTGCAAGGTTTTTCCGTTGGTTCATTCAGCACAGAGGTGAGGAGAAGGTTCTTTGAAAACAATTTCAGTCACCAGCTGCTTCAGAGGAGGAGAGCAATCTACAATCATAAGAAGACTTTCTCCTTTTTCTCCACTTCTGCCATACTTTTCCCAAATTGTATTTTTTAAGTGTATTTTTAATGCACCAGGGAAATTGTAGCAGTGCAAAACTGTATTTAGTGTTATTTTGGTAACATGTCCATTTCCAGACAGCACTTCAAAAGAGATGAGCAAATAGTTAGAGGAGCAAAATGTCTCTGTCCTGTGCACAGAAGACATAGAAAACCGCCTGTTCCTCTTATTGAAGCTATCTTTTATATATTTGAAAGCTGCTATTGTTTTACCTCTTAGATTTCTTTTCTCTGAAGTTCAGCTATTCAGAGGAATGTCAGAGAAATGTCAGATTAAACCTATCCCGATTCCTTCAGCCTTTTCTAACAAGTATACCTTTATGAAGCCTGATAGTTATTGTTGTATTCCTCTGGTTTTTTCCCAATAGGACCATACCTTCCATGAAGTGTCCAAAATTGGCTGTGTCCCATCCCAGCTCAGATGTCCAGCTGTCCACTGACAGCTTCAAGGAGAGATGAAGAATTGCTAAATGTTTTGTAGATGATAACACAGGCTACACATTGCAATAAGGATTTGCCTTTTTTACAGCAGCATAACATTGTTAACATCCGTATCTCTTTCTGACATGCAATTATTTAACTTGTTCTTCCTCATCTTAAGTTTCTGCAGTTCATTATTCTTGTCTAAGTGCTTAGACCTGTTTGTTTTTATTGAGTTGCATCCTCTCAACTCCTCTTGGTGTTGTTATACAATGTATACCTGTTATGTTTGGTTGGCAGAAATACCTACCCGCAGTAACTGAATAAATCAATGTGTTTGTTGGTTTGTTAAAAACAAGCTGCTCTCTTATCTACAGATAAGTCTAGCAAATGAAGTTTTCACATCTTTTTTATTTAATCAGATTATCCTTTTTTAATCTAGATCAATTTTCAACCAGGAGGATTCCATGCTGCCTCATTTAAAAAATACAGATGTTAGAAGTCATTGCTTGAAAATAAAGACTAAAGCAACTAAAGACTAAAGCAACTCAAATTTGGCATTCGAGTATCACTAAAGGAGGACTTGCAGCATTCTCAGTTATGATATCCTTATTTGTGCCTAGTAGCATGCCAGGCTGTGAATAGATGTTATAGGTATCCTGTTCATGTGCTGTACAAATTTCTGTGTATTTATTTCATTTTTTTTGTTGTCCTCTCAGAAAATAAAGTAAATACATAGAAAAATGAAGGGATTGGTTTTGTACTTTCACCAAATTTCTCCTCACCAAAATATAAGTTAAGACACAGAAGGGGAGAAACAATGAAAAATAAGAAGGAAATGACAGAAGAAGAAGTGACAACTTCCTTCAAAATGGTAAGAATGTTGTTTTAGGGTAATTCTAACAAGCCAAATTTTTTTCAGATATCTTCCAAATCATAGTCAATTTGTTCATATATTTCCCATTTGATCCAATATTTTGTGTAGGCACAAGTAGTAAAAATTTCTTAATTCTTAAGTAGTGAACTTCTGGGCAGAAATTCTTTCATTTCCACTCCATCCCCAGGCAAGCAAACATTGCTCTTCTGCTCACACAATTTCATTATAGAAATCTTTACTCATATTTCCAGCAAAGCATAGTTTTTCTCCTATGTAATTTAGCTGCTTTGTTCATTCTCCTCTATCACATCATATACATGCAGATCAATGTGCTTTCCCCTCTTTCCAGCTGCCATTTTTTACAGAAGAGGCACCAATTTTCTATGTGTAAAAGGATTTTCGCATGTTAAATGGTATACTTTCTCCTACTGAGTATTTCAGTTTTATAGATATTAGTTTTTATAATTAACAGTGAATATTATGAGGACTCTACAGTAACAGTGGCTTTCAGTAGTGATATTTAGTAGGTTCTTTCCCTGCTTGGCTCTTCCCCTATGTCTTTATATTTGGTGCCTAACTGCCTGCAAGGAAATCATTATTTTCTGTTAGATGTTTAATCACAAACCTTGCAAGGAAATTTGCTATTTTCCAAACAGTGCAGAACTAACTTCATTACCACATTAACACGCTAGATACACTTCTCAGCCCTAAAGTCCCATCTTCTAAGAAGTCTGTAGCCTACATTCCCTTTGGAAAAGATTATTTTCAAATAATTCAATAGCCTGATTTACTATTTCCATCTCTCCCCCAGAGTATTTCTTGCTGAACATGACAGGTTGTAGGGGACAGGGCAAGTTGCACAGAATACACTGGGTGCCTGCAGTGAGATTTTTATATGTACTGGCTCTGGTTTCTGTGCAGTCAGATCCTCAGCCTCCTCTGAAGTCAGGACAGATGTACAAAGAGGGTCTGGAGCTCTGTCCTGGGAGGAACAGCAGTTTTGCTTCTCTGCAGAGCTGCCTTAGCTCAGCCTCAGGGAAGTCAACAAGAGCTGCAGTACAGCACCTCTGAAAATGCAGCACATTCAGCAGCTTTTCCCCTTGTTTTTTTCCAACAACTTCAAAGTTGTTATGGTACTAGAGACAGTGCTGAGGTAAAGCAATTAGATACTGAGTCAGCTTGAGTGTTCTCAGACATCAGGGCTGGACGAGTCTACATCTGTAGTTAAATATTTCAAGCATTTCCCAGCTCTTACTTCTGTTCACTGATTATTAGGTGTCACCATATAAAGTGTCACCTTAGTGTTCAGTCACATAAGTAGATGAATGAAGAGGAAAATTAATTTCTCCCTGCAAGGGAGACTTCTAATGAGGTATTTGTCTTGTGTTTAAAGCTAATTGCTTTAAACCCAAGAGAAACAGGCATCTTCTTAAACTTGCTGAAGATCTAAGTTCAGTTTCTATCGGCTCTGTGATCTCAGTAAGTGGTTTGATCTCTCCACGCTGCCTCTCCACTCCCAAACAAGGTACCAGTAGCACACCTGTTGAGTGTTACAATTCTGCATGCTCAAGGGCAGGGTCATCTGTCCCCATGGTCAGAGTGTTCAGGACAAAAAGTCCTTTTGGTCAAGATCTGCAGCACTTACTGCAACATGTAATACACATACTGTATATGCAATGGATTGCTGCTCTAGTGGGGTTTTAACCAAAGTTCTGATAAACTGTAAAAAAAGCAAAAGTTTGCATGACACACAGATATAACAGATCTGTATAACACATATGCTCACATACCTGTTTCAAGTCACTTTTTGCTTGGCTTCCCTTCTGCTGCTTATAGCATCGTGTAGCACTTCCTGGCACATATTGGTGCCTTCAACACGAAGGTGCTGTCACCTGACTGTAATTATAGAGATTTCCCCTGCAGGAATCCAGCCCTACAGCTATATTCAGAACACAAAAAAAGTGTGAATTAAAAATACAACTTTGCTTTTTTATGTGATAACCAAGCACATAAATTTCTTTCTGTTTGTTTTTTTCCTAAAATAAAGATGGGGAAGACAGAAACATCATAGGATTATCTGAGCCTTTATACATCATTCATAGAGACCGCCAATTGTAGAAAGGATAGTGCTGCATACATGATTTTTCTTTATTCTTGTTCTTTATCCATGGTTTACCAGAAAAAAACCTGATTTTAGTATGACCTGTAAATACTGCTATTGAAATAGTTTATCAAAATCAGAGTAAGATTTGTTTTCTCTCTCTGCAGAATTCACCAAACATTTACACATTACTTGAACTAACATTTTTATGCTGTATAATACATTTGCAAGCCCTAATACTGCTGTTGGCTCCTACAGAAGCCTCTGAAGTTTTATGTAAGCTGCCCTCAGGTTTCACATGTGTTACGGATACAGGACAGCAGCTGAAGCTAGTTGGGAAGATCTGTTGAAAAATGAGGGTGACAAAGCTATCTACCCCAGAGTAATCTTCTGTGACTCTTTTCAGGACATATTTCTGGACCCCTTTCTTTGTGACCATTTTTCCTTTTTAACTTTGACACTACTGAACCTTTGTTTTTCTCACAGCTTTCCCTGTGGCCCTGGGCAAGAAGAATTAGGTACCCTCAGTCTGGCATTGCACAGGTGCAATTGTCAATGAATACCAGGTAGTACAGTTCAGATTACCTTGGCACCTCTGTACAGGCAGTTCACATTTCAGTATTAGTATTACCCGATAACAATAGTACTTAAAGGTCTCTATTTAGATTGGGTTCTAATTGTACCAGGCATTTTCTCTGATTAAACCATTTTTATGTGTACAGAAACTGTTCTGACTGATGTTGTTGATCCAGAGTAAGAGATTTCTACCCTCAGCCTTTGCCACAACTCCTTTTTGCCCCCTCCACTTTGTTCTTTCAACATTTACATTACCATTCCCTCCTTCAGTTCTGTAAAATTTTTCTAGTTTAAGACAAACAAACAAACAAACAAATGCTCTCAAGTATGAAAATAAATACGCTATTTAATATTACTGTCTCATTATTCAGCTGGGGAATGAAGATATGGAGAGATTAAGTGACTTGCCAGAGGAAAAGGAGGAAGGACGCAGGAAGGAAATTTAGCTCCTCTGAGTCACAGTTCAGCATCCTAAATTCTTTGTTCTGACTTCATCTTACCTCTGAGTGTTGCCCAATCTCTTTATGTTCAAACTTCCCTCATCTAGACTGTATCTCTTCCGATTTCAAAGGGTGGCTTGTCACACAGGACAGGCACGGAAGAGATTAAGGGGTTGTTCTAGGCTTTTCATCTCCGGAATTTTTCTCCACTGCCACTGCTACAAGCTACAGTGAAAATGATGTGCTGGAATCACAGCTTTCCCTTCACCATCTCAGAATTTTTTTGCCTCTATCATATTTGTTCAGTGAACTGTTTGTTTGCCAGCTTCTGCCTGGCAAGCATCATCTACCTGCTTTGTGCATAAATGTCAGGGATAACTTGCATGATTACCAGTTGGCCAGCTGCCATGTTAGTCTTTAGGATTTAACTTTTCATCCACAAAAATGACATGGATTTATTTATTTGTATTTAAAAAGTTCCACTGGCTATTGTCGCTAGATGCACAAGCAAAAGCTTTTAGCCAAATGTAAATATGCACTGCCTGAATTAATGTCCACTAATGAAAGCCCTTCTTGACCAGCCTAAAATAACATGTCCTCCCATATCTTTAAGTTCCTCCATGCTCTTTCTCAAACTCTGGAGAAAATATATACTCTGCAATCTCCAGTATGATCTGTAGGTGAAAAAACTTAGAAGCTGACAATCTAGCAGGGAAGTGGATTCAGGATTCTGAATGAAGCACTGTACGTTGCCCACTTTCAGTCAGATTAGCACAAACTGCATTTTTTTGCCTCCTTTGCCTGAAGCAGTGAGTTCTCTGTTGGGTTTTTACTACATGCAGTTCTCTACTATAAAATATATTCATACTTAACAATCTAATCAAACAAAAACCCCAAACCTATGCTCAGAGCCTAAAGTTAACTTGATTTCTGAAAACACTCCACATGAACTCATGTATTAATGCACAGAAGGGATGGTGCAGTTTCACCCTGGTAGGCAGCTGAGCAACACACAGCAGCTTGTTCACTTCTGCCCCAGTAAGGGTGGAATCAGAAGGGTCAAAGTGGAAAAACTTGTGCATTGAGATAAAGGGAGTTTAATTTTTTTAAAGGTGATGGGGAAAAGAAGTACAAACAACAAAGACGGGGGAAAAACCCCACAATAAACAAAACCAAGTAAAAAAAGTGACCCAGAAGAAAACACTTAGCACTAACTGACTGATGCCCAGCCCTGAGAAATGGCAGCTCATGCCAGTCTCCATCCCTCACTCACAGTTTTATTGCTGAGCATGGCCTCATGAGGTGTGAGATATTCCTTGGGTCAGTTGGGGTCAGCTGTCCCAGCTGTGTCCCTTCCCAGTTTCTTGTGCATCCCCAGCCTCATTGCTGGTGAGGAAGTGTGAGAAGCAGAAAAGGCCTTGACACTGTGTAAGCACTGCTCAGTGATAATGAAAACATCCCTGTTTTAACTGAAAATCTAAAATGTAACATCACACAAGCTATTGTGAAGAAATTTAACTCTATCATAGTCAGAACCTGTGCAAGGGAAAACTACTAAATGGATGTGGACAGCTCTGCTGAGCCTTTATTCCTAAGATGATAATAGTCCATTTTTAAAGCTGAGGTATGGATAAGGATTTGCACCAGTATATCAAATATATTGCCACTAAACATAGGGGAATTTGTTGCTGATTAAATAATAACAGGAGAGTCCAGAGCAAACACTTACTATCAGTAAAACCTTTAAGATATTCCAAATGTAACAGAAGACATGTGTTTTAAGCAAAGAGAGAAAGTCTCCAGAAGCTTGGCTTCAGCATGCTTATGTAATAAGGGGGCAAATGGATCTGCTCTTATCACTACTGCCAAAAGTGCATCTTTCTCAGCTAATTCTTATAGTTGTCCTTTCACTTGCAGAATGCAATTCCTCTGAACTTCCCTGAGCTTGTAAAGTTCTTCTGATATATTCCTTAACTGGTGGGCTCTTGAGTTTTTCTTGCTCATACAGTTTCTCCTTCAATCTCAGTGTGATTTGCAAGCATTCCAAATGTCTCTCATTTTCAAACCTACTTCTTGCTTCTAATATCTCCATCTTTTACTACATTTTATTATCTTAGTATGGAAAAATATGGCAGCACATTTCTATGATCTCTGCCTTCAGCTGTTTGTTGATTTAATCCAAATTTTTACTCTGCAGTTCTAATTGTTTGATTTTGTTGTCTTTGTTTTTCAGTGTGTCCCTGGCATCATCCATTTCTCTGTGTAGGTCTTCTACTGATGTCCTCGAACAGTTTGCACTGGCTTGCAGTCATCTGAACTCATCCTTCAAATCTTCACTTTCTTTCAGTAAATTCCAGTTTCCAATATCCAGCTCTGCTACTGTTTTTCCGAGGTGCCATCTTTTATTCTGTAAGTTTTCATTTTTGAAAGACAATTTATTAACCAGAGAGGTTTTTATGTTAGGGGGAAAAAGCATGGTCAAGGTGGAAGGACACTGCTGTGCTCTGACAGCCTCCAGCCTGTCCAAGTGTGACATAGTATGGTTGTCACTATTCCATGGTTCCAAACTGCCTGCTCCTACTGGGTGGCCCTTGCTTGAAAGATGTGAAAAAAAGTATCAGACGGTGTTTTAAGAAAATTAAGATCTTCATGGTAAAATTACTTCATTAGAAATAAGTTGAGAGTTAAACAGTGCACAGAAATACAGCATTTTTCAAAACAGGAAGGTGTTTAACAGAGAGTGGTGAAAGGCACCAGGTAGGACTGATGCTTTTGGTATATTTACTGAATGAATGTTTGGAGAGCTGCTATGAACAGTGAAGTGACCTCATTTTTAGATGACATAGCATTCTGCATGTTAGAGCAATTCCAGCTGAACTGTACATGAGATTCTTAGATAACAGTAGCCATTTAGGAGACAAACGTGGAAATCGTGGTGCATAGATCGATAAAACAGCAATCCTCATAACATTAGCAGCAGCAAGGAGAATTCATACTGCGTTAAAAAAATGGTAGAGTGAACAAAGTCCTAGTGGGGTGTTCTTGCAGCAGAGCTCCTCTAGCCCTCTCTTCTTGGGTCTCCCATCCATCTCCTATTCCTATCCATGGCAATTCTCATCCTTGGTTTTTCTCCAGCCTGAGCCTGTGGTTGTGTACCCTAGGTTGGCAGTATATTTTTTCCATGCCCCTCCTGTGGGTATTTTCAAGATAAGAAGCAGCCTAGAATCCTACCATGGTGCCTTTCATCACTCTGTGTTAAATGCTTACCTCTTTTGAAAATTATATATTCTGTGCACTATTTAACTCTCAGCTAATTTCTAATGAAGTAATGTTACTCTAAAGTGTATAATAGCTCTATACAGCTCTGAGTGTTGTTGCTATTCTCACACTAGTCCCATTGTCACATACTACAATACCAGGAACAAGCAAAGCAGGCTGTGTCGGGCTGTCTACCCTATTCTCCAATGGAGATCTGTGGCACCTTTAGAACATCCATGTGTTGAAATAATTAGTGAGGTTTCCAAGTCCAGCTCATCAATCTTCAGAGTTTCTTCAGTGTGTCTGTCGGCAATTCTTTTGCTTTGCTAATGAGTGTCCTTCCTGGGGCAGAGTCCACAGCTTCCATTAGGTCGGCACACTCCCACACCAAATCCTTACTGTGGTGTGTTGTGGCTCTTCCAGCACTCAAATTGCTGCTATGTGATTTGTAACAGGCTGAGCACATCCCACACCAAATGTCTCACTCCCCATTCTCAAAGTCTGGAGTACACCAGTGACACCTTGTCTATGGAAGCAAAGGCAGGCGTTCATGAGATGGAGCTTGGGTAGTAGAGGAGGATTTTATTCAGTTGCATCATATACCTTTTTGTCTGAGTGAATTTAGGTGAGCTGTTTTAATACCAAGCTTTTTTTCCCCCTCTTTTTTTCTGCTTTTTGGCAGTGTGTCTCCTCATTGTTTGAAACCAATTAGCAGGTGTATGGCATTGCAGAACCAGCAACTTTCCAAAGGATCTTCCCTGTCTCTGCTGATTCTCCTTCACTGCTGTTACATAATCCTCTCCTTCTGGATGAGTTATTCATCTATTTTATGCTGTTCTAGCATGAAATTACAAAGCCCCATACTGCAAATTAGATTTCAGTAGGGATATCAGGTGTATCAAGAAAGGCAATTCCAAATGGCCTCCAAAAAATGTCCTTTTTAAATGTCTCTTGAATGGAAGCATCCACTAATGTTGTAGGGAAAACAGGGAGAAAAGGCACGAGGAGCAAGAAAGGTTGTGATATATTTTGCATTGCAAAGCCGGAGCTTGTTAGCATCATTTTCAGTGTGCAAAGTCCTTATTGTTTCAATAAGGCTGGGACATGTTGCAGCTCTGCGCATGGAGTGACTCACTTCTAGTGAAATATCTCTGAACAATGTCCCTTTAAAACACACTTTTCTAAGATGCAAAAAGGGTGGGGGAAGAAGGAAGTAGATTCATAAATGTGCCATGATTTTCTAGAGAAGGGAAACCTTGTTAGGAGACATGAGGTTATGTTCCAACTTCTAACCCATCCAGGGTGTGTTGTTCATAGCTGACCTTCACTGCACCAGCATTCCACCAGCTGCACAAAACCCAAGGGAGACTAAGGAGAGTGATAATCACTGGGAAACCCTGCTGATGACTCCTCAGTGGCTTCAGGCTGCCTCTTGAGGACTCCATGTGGCAGTTTCATAAGTGCAGCCTCCCTGCCTGTGAGGCTCTATAGTGATGCAGAAGAGAAATACAAACTCCTGTAGACAATAGTGGGGGAGTATTACAATTTGAGGAGGAAAAGTTCAGCCTTCAAAACTAAAAGAAGCTGCTCATTGGACCACTGTGGTTTGTCATAAAACTGGAGAAGAAACATTTACTTTCAACATAATTTAATCTATTAGTATTACTAAAAAATAAGTCAAAAATTCTAATTTTGTGTTTGAAAGGAAGTTGGAAAGCCAGGGAGTTACACCAGAGCTAAACTGGACCTGCTGTATTTAAGGAAGTATTCAGGAGATTTGGGGAGGGCATAAATAAAAGGCAGCAAAGAAAAATGCCATGTTGAATAACATGGAAATACTCTGTAACAGCAGAAATCAGAAAGTTATCATCAATTTTAAACTTATTCATTATTCAACAGAATGATTGTTTATGTCACAAGGAAGATGTCAAAGGAAGGAAATTATTTGGCCCTAACCTAATTTCATGCTCCCCTTGCTTTGGACTGATAAGCACCAAATTAACTTTGTGCTAATCAAGAGGTTACAAAACATTATAGAGATGGATGATTTCTGCTGATTACGGTAAAAAAAAGTATTTTGTCTGCACATTTAGACAATACAGCAGTGCATTTCTCCTAAAATAATTGGTTTTACAGTATTTAAAACTTTTCATGCCCAGAAGTGGAAAGCCTTGAGAAGCCTTTTTTTCTCTTCTCTCTTCAGACCTGTCTCTCCTACCCCCCTCTTCAGTGCTTCTCCACTTCCATTCACAAAACAACAAGAGAGAGAATCAAACATAAAATCATGTTGTTCTGCTTTCCCTTTTATCAAATTCAATACTTGACCAAGAAATCAGGAAGCAGTTAAAAGCTTCTGTTTCAACTGCCCACCCTGTTAAATTCTTGCTCTCATTTTGTTTGCCTGAAACTTTGCTCTTTTAAAAGCTTTCCAGTGTGCTTGAATGTGTGTGTGTGTGTGTGTGTGTACTTACAGACATATCTGTGTCCTTGTTCTTTCAGTTAAATGATACTACAAAATGTCTTTTCATTTCTAACAGGGTTCAGTCATCTCTGTAATAAACATGTCCTTCAACAAAATTCTCAACCTTAATGCTTCTCAAATGTCTCTAACGATTTCTAATTTACTGACATTTTCCCCAAGCCCCTCATCAATTTAACTATTCAAATTGCTAACACTGTTAATAATTCCTCAGTCTCCAGCAGACCCACTGCAGACCTTGAAATCCCTCTGCTGCCTCTGCAGACAAGAACACATCTGGATGTGCATCCGTACCATGCTGGATCAGAGTATTTATTAGCCTGGCAGCAGTGTCTCATCACCACGCAGTATAATGATTAACAGCTTCATTCTCACCATTGCTATCCAGAAGGGCCTCTCACGGGCTCATTTCCTGCCCTTGCTTCTATCTTACACTGGGGTAATTCCACTTATTTCAGCACATCAGAACAGAAGAAGCACAAGGGTCTGTACTGCTAAGTGTTCGTGGGGAAGATTTTGAGAAACATTTGGAGCTGCATGCCAAATTGCCTTCCCATTTTCTTTGAAAAAGTCCAGATGTCTGTACTTTGGGAAAGATTTGAAGGGGAAGCAGATGCAGGCTGACCTGTCTTCAGATGAGAGCCCAAATTTTCAGAATGGCCCAACATATGCTGTGCTGAGACGTTTGGGCTGAAGATACTGAAATAAGCTATGCATGACGCTGCTGCACACCAGCTGAACTGCTCTTACCCTGTGCTATATAAGAAGCATTTGGAAATGGCTCATCTGTAGGAGACAGTTCAGGCCTTGGTGTGTTTTGAATTCTAGACAAAGCTCCCATGCAGTGGCAGCTTGTTAAGTGGCTCACCTCAAAATTTCCTGTGCTCCTATCTGTGGTCACATGCACACATGCAGCTAGCAGTCATATGTGACGGTTCCCTAAAAGAGACCTTCCTGCTTGTACATGCAGAACAAAGAGATGACCTGCCTCTGCTGACACTGCCACAGTCAATGAAAATAACCAAATTCAGACAGGAGCCAGATGGCCTGCAGCAGATAGCCAGGAGAGCGGCTGTAAAGCAACAGTGCTTCAAGGGGGAATCCCTGCAGAAGCGCAACCCAGTAATTAGAGCATGGTAATTAGAGCATAAATCTTTACCTAGTAAAGATTTCTAGAACCAGTGTCTTTAACCACATATTTCTTGGTAACCAAGCTACTTAAACCTTCTGGGTCTTGGTTTCCTCGTTTGTGCATTTACAGTTGAGATAACCATCCCTGGGCGATGTAATTAGCTTGTGTTTACAAAACGCCTTATGATACTGTGAAGGATGTTACTGGCTGCAATGCAGGGAGTGGCTTTTCTGTGGGATAGCATGTGTGTGGTTTTCAGCCTGTCTTGATAGCTGTGTGTTCCATGAAACTGGGGTATTAAAAATTTCTGAGCAGCTTGAGTGATGGTCTCAATGCCTTTGGAATTGCGGATAACTGTGAAAAGTTGTCCACTGAAAACAGAAATCTGCCTCTCTGAATAGTATTTGCTTCTTGAAAAACAGTTTTGCTTCCATGAAAAACAAAGTTAGAAACGAATCTAGGAAAATAATGGCAGAATGAAGTGTCACTTCTCCACTCAAGTAGCATCTTGAGGAAAATAAAAAATATTATTTTGTAGCTCTGATGACTTCCTATGAGGACTACGAAGTTCGTAGAATCATAGAATCACAGAATATGCTGAGTTGGAAGGGACCCATCAGGATCCTTGGGTCCAACTCCTGGCCTTGCTCATGACACCCCAAGAATTGCACCATGTGCCTGAGAGCATTGTCCAAATTTTTCTTGAACTCTGTCAGGCTTGGTGCTGTGACCACTTCCCTGTGGAGCCTGTTCCAGTGCCCAACCACCTTCTGGGTGAAAAACAATGTAAGGAAACAGTCAATGCAGGAGATGAACATACATTAGAAAACACAAGATCAGGGTTTGAAGCTCTTGTTGTTGCCATTGCATTAACATAAAACCTTTATTTATAACCCTTACTCTGTAATAGAAAGGAGAAAAGAAAAAGTCACATTCCCTGCAACTCCATGTTGACCACACTCAGATTGTTTCTCTAAAGACATGAAGGAACAGAATCATAGAATCATTTGGTTTGGAAAGGACACTTAAGATCATCAAGTTCACACATAATCCTATCCGCCACGTCCACCACAAAGTCATGTCCCTACACCCCATATCTACACATCTTTTACACACCTCCAGGGATGGTAACTCCACCACTCTGCTGGGTAGCCTGTTCCGATGCCTGATCACCCTTCCAGTGAAGAAATTTTTCCTGATGTCCAATATGAACCTCCCTGGCACAACTTGAAGACAGTTTCTCTTGTCCTTGCTACTTGCTACTAATTTGGTTCCTATTACTTGGGACCAGCCTCACTACCGTCCCCTTTCAGGCAGTTGTAGACAGTGGTAAGGTCCTCCCTGAGCCTCCTTTTCTCCAGGTTAAACAGCCTCAGCTCCCTCAGCTGCTTCTCACAGGACTTGTGCTCCAGACCCTTCATGAGCTCCGTTGTCCTTCTCCAGACATGCTCCGGCACCTCAATATCTTTCTTGTAGTGAGGAGCCCAGAACTGGGCACAGGTCCTGAGGTGCCACCTCAGCAGTGTCCAGTACAGGGGACAATCACTGGCCTTCCCTGGCACCAAGGTCAGGCTGACAGGCCCGTAGCTCTGTGGATCCTTCTTCTGGCCCCTTTTGTAGATGGGCATCACATTTGCTAACCTCCAGTCAACTGGGACCTCCCCAGTTAGCCAGGACAGCTGACAAGTGATTGAAAGTGGATTGATGAGCACTTCTACCAGCTCCCTCAGTACAACAGATTTGTGTGTGTCCCCCTTACTTCTCTGACAATCACAATTAGCAGGTCACTAATCCATTTCCGCTTGGATTATTGGGTCTTCATTCTGTTCCCTGTCTTCCAGCTCAGGAGTCTAAATACCCCAAGAACAACTGGTCTTATTATTAAAAGCTGAGGAAAAGTGGCATTAAGTACTCAAGCCTTTTCCTTATCTTTTTTCACTGTGTTTCCCCCTGCGTTCAATAAAGGATGGAGATTATTCTTAGCCACCCTTCTGTTGTTAATGTATTCATGGAAACATTTTTCTTGTCTTTTACTGCAGTCACCAAATTAAGTTCTAGTTAGGCTCTGGGCCTTCTAATTTTTTCCCTGTGTAACCTCACAATATCCTTGTTGTCCTCCTGAGTTGCCCACCCCTTCTTACAAAGTTGATACACCTTTTTTTGCCTGTGTTCCAGCCAAGCTCATCTTTGGGCACACGGGGACACCCTGCTCCTGTGTCTTTAGAATTTTCTTCTTGGAGAATGTCCAGTCTTCCTCACTCCTTTGCTCTTCAGCCTCCCAAGGGACTCTCTCAAGCAGGCTCTTGAACAGGCCAAAGTCTGCCCTCCAGAAGTCTGAAGTTGCAGTTCTGCTGACCCACCCCCCCCTTACTTCTCTGGCAATCACAAATTCCCTCATTTTGTGATCACTATGCCCAAGACAGCCTCAAACAATCACACCACCCACCAGCCCTTCTCTGTTCATAAACAGTATGGGGTACTACAGTATGTAAGCTACTCCATGAAAGGGGCCGAGCAGTTTACTTCTCTGAGAAACAAAGGAGATTACTTGGTGCTCAGAAATTGAATTGAGCCATGATGCAGCAAGGCATTTAGGTGATTGAGTTGAGTGAGTTGCCCAAATGCACTTGTGAATCTTAGTGTATGTATGTGTGTATATACAAATATATATATGTATATATACACTATATGTGTGTGTATGTATTTTATATATATATGTATATACACACATAACTGGGGGAGGTGAGTATTTTAGAATTAGGAAGAGAAGGAAAGAGGAGATCTTCTGACTACCTGCAGCTCTATGCTCAAACCAGGGGACAACCACTCTGTTGAACAGTAGTAAAAGGAAATGGGGACATTAGGTTACTGACTCCCAGCCACTCAAGGTGTATTGGAAAGAAGACTGGACCTCTGCCTTCCTTTTTCTGACAGCTATTCCTTGCAAATGCATGGAAAGTACTCATTAATCTTCCTCTGTTTGATTTCTGTATTTCTGAAGAATTTTAAATAGACAGGTGGGGCCAGTTCACTTTCCCTTGCAAGGTATTTTCTCAATTGCTTTTTACCTTTGAGACCTTGTGCACTCAAGCTATTTGCAATGTCTGCTTTAGAGCTCAAATCCTGACTCAGGAGCCCACATCTTAAAGCACAGTCCTCGATATTATGACGGCAAGCAGGAATTACCTATGACTTTTTAATTCTGTATCTGGTCTCTCCATGAAGCAGCTTAGTTTCTTGTTCTCATTCTCTCCATATTCCTTAAAATAACCTTGATTTTTCTGCCCGTAAAAGAAGGACTAATAAGAACAACTTTAAAAAGTGGACTCTGCCTTGACATTTACAGTTAGAAGAGTCCTTGTAATGATTAAGCATCGTGAGCTGTAAAAATGCTATCTGCACATGCCAGAAAAATAACTAGAAAATACAGTATAAGATTCTGTAGAATCTCTCTCCCTTAGAGACCATTTTGATGATGTGAAACATTCTTGTGTAAACTTCAATGGAAAGGGAAAGAGAGCACCAGTTCCATTGCATATGACAGAAGTGACAATGGGGACTTGAAGTTTAACAAGTCCAGTCTACACAGGAAACTGAAGTAATTCTAAATTAACATAACTAATTAGCAGCCTGAGATAACTTAATTGCTATGCAGAACTTCCCAGTTTTAGTTAGCATTCTGTATTAACTACTATGTAATTATTAAGGCACCATACTCGGCACCAGCAACTTATCATTAGTACTGCTCCAGTCTCAAGCTTGAATGCCGATGATTAGTAAAACACAATTATTTACATTGTAATTGTGGCATTTTAATTAAACTGAAAATGCACTTTGTTTGCTTTTTGTCAGAGTGTTAATTTTTTAAATTAAGGTCAAATCTTTTTGTCAGGTTTTTTTTCAATCCCTAATTGCAAGTTAGATAGACTGATTTCTTGTCATCTTAAGAAAACATTGTGACCGCTGACAACAAATGAGTCTGAGTAAAAAAACAGCCTCATTGCTCTGGAGTTATGTAATCCCACTGCTAATAAACAATACCTTGATATGTGTTTTCCATGATTCTTAAGTAACTTCAGTGTATGTAAAGTCCCACTTAATTTTGTTTTAGAATTTGTCTTTGTAAGGATCAGTTTGTTATATTACAACAATATTTTGAAGGTCCTGTTAAAACCAAAGAATTTACAGATCAACAAGACTGGGGGTGAGAGGGGAAGTGTTGGCTTACAAAAGTGAAATGATCTGCTCATTGTCACCTAATATGTTACTGTCAGAGCCAGGAATAGAGTCAAGGCCTCCCAGCTCTTATTTCTGTGCTCTGATGCTAGATCACATTGCGCCTCCTGTTAGCAAGTTTAGAAATGTCAAATGTGTGGAGAGGAAGAGGCTTAGTTCCTATTTTCACAACAGGGCTCCTGGCCTTAATAATAATTAAAGATTTTAAATGCATTTTTGTAACTCCTCCAGTTTCAAGGGGTTTCTTTCTGATTTACATTAGTGTAAGATGGGTCAGGCCCAGAATTAATAGCTTTCCTCAGAATGTCTAAACACAGTAAGATTTGCTTTTATAGAGGAAGAATGATTTCCCTGCCATTACCCAGAGAAATTTACTTTTTATTGCAGCAAGTTCTGCCCCAGTTTTTTCCCTCTGAGAGACTCTCAGCATTAGCCATTAGAAACTTTATAGGTAAGCTTCAGTTTCTTTATATATAGCCAGAATTTAACTTAACTCAAAATGTCAATGTGTTTGCCTTGGGGGAGAATAGGAAGGAGAATTACCCAGTCTATTCCAGAGATTAGTCTTACTTGTGCTTGCTTTATTGCTATATCTTCCAACTTACAGGACGGGAAGCCCAGAGGTGAAATGGCTGAACACTGGATCAAATGCCAGGGTTTTGGGAGCAGAGTGAGAGAGGATTTGTCAGGCAGACTGACTGAAAGCCATGATAGACAGAAAATGAAGACTGGAAAAGATCTAGAGGGGAAAAAATATCTGTCCATTTAGAAAAGAAACAGGTTATGGAAAGGAGGATGCTTTTAGCTGGGCTGCTTAAAACAGAAGCAAGAAATGAGCAGACTTCAGAAGACCATGTAGGAAGCAAACCTGAAAGGTGAGAAGGGGAAGAGAAGGAAATGTTATAATTGCAGTGCCACTTAAATGTGAGCTCATCTGTGGCCTGGGCAAATCTAAGACCTCTGTATCTGCTCAGCCCAGCACAACAATGAAATGAGTGAGTGCCAAGAAAGGGGAAACCAATTGTCTGTCTATAGCGATAATGCAGATATCTCTGGAGCTGTGCATTGAGCACTTGATGAAACTTAAACAGGTAAAGACACTCTCAGTCTGTAGGGAAGAAAAGTCCATGTCCACTATGCAGATTTATAAATATGTGCCCATCTTTTCTGGTTTTTAGAGATGTCTAGTAAAAAGCCCTGCCACAAAAAATCTTTTCCTCTTATGGGATGAGAATCAGTCGCTAAGGCATAAAAAAGAAAAACTACACAAAAACTGATGCAAAAGCAGATCAACAGCTAACACGAAGAAGCCTTTTGTGAGAAAACTCATGCAAGCCTTCCCATCCACTTCAAATTTCCCTTTTACATTGGAAAATCCTCATTTTTAAAGATGTAATTAGCAATAATTTTAGGGCTTTGTGCTCTTGTCATTTGATTCTTCTGCTGCCATAGCTTCTGTGAAGCTGCCATGGTCTTGTATAAGCAAAAGAAGATACAAAGCCCCTGCTGTAGGGATCACTTGCTTATTGTTTTTGTTGCAGATCTCTTAATCTCTGGAGATTATTTTTCAGTTACTTAAGTGATTCTGTCTGAATTTCAAGACATTGTAATAATGAACAGGGTGAGGACAAGGGATTTCTTGGCATTAAGAGGAGTACTTTCATTTCGTCCTGAAGCAGACATATAAAGTTGGGATGGCAGCTTGATTCCTGAAGCTATTGGAGGTTTTGGGAATGACAGTACTTGCCAATTTAGTGAGGAGATAACCGAGCTGATTTACTACAGCTAAAGACTGGGCTCCATTCTCTAGTGCTGTACAGCCATCACAGAAGTGTCCTCTATGATGGCCTCATTAGCTTGGAAAGATCTCAGCTGAATTCTGCTGCTTAGATAAAACAGAAGGATGCTAAAGCTTTGCTCAGTCAGATTTATTATCAACATTCTCATCTGTATCTGGTGAGAAGAGTGTGACTTTTTCTTCCAGAGGTAATCCCTGCCAGAGTAATCCCTACTCCTATCACTTCAAGATTGCTTAGCAGCATTGCACTTTATCTCAATGCCCCTGGGAAACTCAAACTGAGGAACAATTCTATGACCAATTTTCAAAGCAGCATCATGACAAAATGATTATTACACCAATATTTCTGAGTCTGTAGCAGCTGCTACTAGGTTTGTAAATGGAGTTTAAAATGCTAGGATCAACCTGTAAATCCCTAAATTTATGTGATATAGTTACCACAGGGACTGCATCTTGATTCCTTTGCAACTGTCCTGGCTGAGATTTCTGGGAACGCTTCAGTGGGGATTCTCTGACTACAAATCAAAAGGGTCACAGTCAGAATGCTTTTCACAGGGATAGGTTAAGGGCAGGAGATACTTGCGATGAAATTTGTATTTGGTAAAAGTGAAAGGAATAGGTTTGTGCAATTTTACTATGAATTTCATGTATTTGCAGTTCAGAGGGTAGGAGTGAAGAGCAGGATATGAGTCTCCTCTGCACAGACTTTTATGAACTTATATCTATTTAATTAATCCTCTGTACTTAGTGCTTTTGGGGCAAGAGTCTGAGTAATGACCTGATGCAAAGCACTGTCACCTGAAAAATTCCTATTTAGATTCAGTGGCTTTGCTGGTTTTTAAAAATGAAAGAAAAAAAATTACTTAAAGCCAAAAGTAAATTGTCCCATTACATGGTTGAACATATTCACTTGTCACTTCAAAGAGTTTTGTCAGAAGATGGAACACTACAAAGATCTCAAGATCTACATTTCATTAAACAAGTAAATACAAAGACAGTCATACTAAAAAAGCATGGAATAGTAAGACACATCCCACTTGAGTATAAACAACATTTGATTTTGATGTAAACCATGATCATTCAGAGAAGTATACACAGTCCCATGTTTTTTATGCCTGGTTGCTTTTGCCACAGTTCCTTTCTTCATCAATTCTTTTTTTTGGTGAATTCACAGGGAAAGTAGAAAACAAGCAGTGCCCACCCCTCCACCATTACAGTATTTGCCTTTTTTTTGTTTTAATTAGGTTAAGTTTATTTTAGTTAGATCTTTCCTGGATAGACCTAGATAGATTTTCTTTTAGATAGTATATGAAGTAATTGAGGACTTAAGGAGTCTGTCTGTTTTTACAACTTTAATAAGTACTCCCTCTGGGCCTTTTACAGCTAAATACCAACTTTCCCATTCTCTTTGTATATGCCAGTTTGAATTTCATGCCTGTTTCTTAGTTCCACGTGATATTCCCCCATTCATTGCCAAGGCTGATAGGTGAGTAGCAAAGGGATCTGTGGGTGTTTAGAGCGGGATAGGATGGGCTCATGCTTAAGGTAATCATTGATACCCTGAGAAACTATATTTTTTCCTTGCCACTGTGGCAGTCTTCAGAAAACATGCTGGAAGAGAAGGAGTCACATATTTTACATGCATTCATTAATTGTTTCCTACGCCTTAAGTATCTGATCAGACAAGCTAAGAATTTGCAGCTAAAATTATCATCAGTGAGAACTATTTCATTTATAATGCCCAACACAAAATGAGGAAACAATTTGCACTCAATCACTCTGTCTCAATTTCCATCTGGAAAATGTGAACAAAAATAATTAAATTAACAAGACTGTTGTTGGGAAAAAAGTGTGAAGTACTGGCATACTACAGTGATGACTGTCACGGGAAAACCCACAGGGAAATTAACAATCATCTCTTTATAAGGATTTGATCCATATTTAGCAAATAAGTAAGATCTGCTAAGTAAAGAGCAATGATACTGAAATTATTTTTATTGCTGGCTAAAATTCATCCCTCTTTCACTGAAAGAGGTGTGGTCACCTGAAAAAAAAAAACCTGGCATGAAATTGTATGGCATTACAACACCTTAAACTCAGGAACTTCTCAACTTTGAAGCTGTCGGGCCTTTTAACCTTAGTGATGAAGCTAGTGTTATTCATATGATAAACAGCAAACCCATGGCTGGATACAATTCCAAAAAATTAATTTTTAAATAAACAAATTAAGGACACAGCCTCTATGTAATATGTAAAGGCTCCATGGATCATCCCCAAACTTAGAGCATATAAGCTGTGAGTGAATTTTCTGATAACTTACAAGTAATTCCATTAAGTAGATTAAGTTAAATTAATTAAAAACAATGTCCTACCAGAGATCTGTCATCTGTGACACATTTGATTTGAACACGAATGACCTTCCTGACAAATAACAGAGATACATCCAACTTTTCAGAGAGCAAAAAACTACCATAAATCCCCTCTTTGAAGACATTCAGTGGAGGTTAGCAATTGTTATAATTATTTAGGTTAGAGACAAGCTTGAGTCAAGTTAGCATGTGTCAGCATTTGTGGAGATCAAGCAGAGAAAAATTAAATAGGGGTCTGAATGTCTCCGTCTGATCAGGGAAAAGCAACTCTAAAACTGTTAGCTGGCATGAAGACTCAGGAGAGTAATGAACTGGCAGTTTAAATGATGATTAAGCTGAATAGTGTCTGCCAGGAGGACACAAAAGCTCTGTCACTAGGGAAGAAAACCAAAACCACAGCCTAAGAGACTGACAGCTCCTCATCCCAATATCCTCATATTCTTTTTTCTATATCCCCAGAAGACTTGGGAGCAATGCAGGCTTCCTCAGAGCACAGCGAAGCGGGAAAAACCTAAGTTATGCACTGTGTCTGAATTGAATGTCCCAAGAGTGACATCTAAATAGTGTTCGTGTCTGGAAATTGCTCCAGGTAAGCACTCTGACTACTTAATCCTAAGATTACACTTACATGTGTGACTGAATTTGTGCCTGTGACTCCCTGGATCCTGAGCACTTCCTCATCCTGAAAATTTTTGTCTAACTTTGCCCTTCTCAGGCGGTTGCTCCTTAAGGTGCCTTTAGACAAAAACACAGTGAAGATTACATTCTTTCTAGAAAGACCAAGGGGCTCTAGTTTGATTTATATATTCTCTGCTTTTTCTTTTCTGTCCATGGTGCATCTTCCAGCTGTAAATCTTTGGAAAGACTCCGCTCACTATGTCTCATGCCCTTGTGCCTAAACTGCTGTGTCGAGCAGAGAGGTGGACCATGCCTCAGTAGCCATTGCAGGGAGACACCAGACCATTGCCAAATCTCAGATGCTGTAGAAAAAATGTTTTGTTCATATGCTGGGGGTCCCAAATAAAGCTTTTCATTATTTGAGGTTTTTATGCATAACATGAACTCATGTATGGTTTATTATTGACAGCTTGTTGTGGTTTAACTACAGCCAGCAACCAAGCTGCAAGCAGCCATTCACTCACTCCCCCTCCAGCAGGATCGGGGAGAAAATTGGAAGGGTAAAAGCTGGAAAATTTGTGGGTTGAGATAAAGGCAGTTTGATAGGGAAAGAAAAAGCAGAGCACACAAGCACTCTTCTACATTGAAGAGAATTACAATATCCCTGCGTGTCCATCAGTTTGACTCCCCATAAAGAAGTCACTTTGTTACCAGTTTGCAGACTGGAGCTGAAAGTGTCATTTTTTTCATGCAGGAAAAACAGAGGCTTTGGGAAAATCAGTGGGAAGACAGAGCTGTAACTCAGAACAAGTTACAGATGAAGTGAGACAGATCTTTTTACAGAAAAGTTCTAATCCACAATGTAAGTAAAAATTCCTGTAAATGGGAACAGTGGATGCATTGGTTCATAGAGGTGTACAGATTATTTCCCTAATTTGTACACAAACACTAAATCAATGGGATTCCTGTGTATGCAAAACTTACTCAAGTCGATTATTTCTATTAGGTGTTAGATTAGAATCTGCCTGCAAGACAAATTGCACAAACGTTTACTGAAACCAAAACCAAGGCTACTGTGAAATGTACTTTGAAATCTAATACAACACATACTTGAAGAATGAGCTTACATCAAAAAGGCAAAACAACAAAACCAGTTGTCAGTAAGCACTGTATTGATAAAGATAACCTCTCCCATGATTTGTCTGGCATCTGTGCCCTTGTGCTTGCATTGCTATTCTACCTCTGTTCCTAAATCATGGTGAAATGTAAGACTTCTATGCTTATTCGTATTTCTAAACGGTGTTGTGTGAGCCACCGAGGATGAAGGAAAGTTGACTACTGTCAGGCAACTGAAGGCAACTGATTTATTGGCTACCCCAATTTACCTCTACTTGTGTCCTTTCAAGTAGTCCATCCTCACGGAACTTAAACTCCCATAAAGCAACACCACCACCTACAGCTCAAACATCAAACTCTTCACTATATGCTAATTGCACCTCTCTCTGTCCTGGGCTAAAAGCTTTATCAGAGCTAAGAGTAACAAATTACTTCTTTTGTAAATATGCAGTATCACTTTAATTCTTATTATCCAAAATAGACTTTGGTTTGAAAAAAAAGAAAAGGTAGCAAAAGAAACAAACACCTCAATGCAACTTCACAATGCACCTTGTTTAAAAGAAAGATCCTTCTCTATGTCTCCATCCTGCATTTTGACTTCTGCGTTCCAGGAATCACCATGAAATGCCTTTCTGCCTTGTAAGCAGAACATTTTAGTTCCAGAGCAATCCAAGTTCCTCAGAAACTGGTGCTTCTGTATTTCTATGGAAAAAAATACCTTTGTCAGCAATGCAATACACCTCTCATGAGGTGTGTGCTACAGAGACTTCTTTTTCTCCTACTAAAAATGTATACCACAGTATAAAAATCATGTTACTCCAATCATTTTTCAGTAATTATTTCTTACTTTGGTTCTTTGTCCCATGCTGCCAAACATGTCTTTGACTGGCTGAAAGGGATACTTCCCCCTTGGTTTCACAAAGGTGGGTGCAAGGCTGCATTGTACAGTTGAGAGAACCATGGTCTCCGTGGTGACAGTGACAGAGAAAGCTACAATCTTGTTACTTACAGATAATAGAAGTAAGAGAGCCCACAGATTACATTCTGTCCCACGGTCTTTATCAATTCCTCCTCAAAGTAGTAAAGCCAATTTGTAAGTGGCTTTTGACTCCTTGTCTGCCCTAGAAAGCTGTGTTAGTGTTTTTTGTACTAGCATAGTCTGGGTCTTAGAGAGAACCACAAAAGCTTCAACACAGAAAAGGGCAGTGATTACCTGAATTTATTGGGTGTAACCCTGGCTATGCCTGTTTATGCACCATGTTTTCTATTGTCACCAGATGTACAGTTATGCAGAAGAATGCATACAAATTGTTCTTAAGATGCAATCCTAAGCCACTCACGTAGCTGTTTATAGCTTTCAGCACGAAGATATTGGTTTATAGCTTTGGCATTAGTCCAGTCAAGAGAGCTCTGTTCAAGTCTTTTGTTCTGTGTTTTCACATGGTTAACCAATTCATGTTCAAAGGAGGCTTAAATGTGTTGTTTAGATATTTTGGGGAACTGCAGGTAACAGTCATCAAAATTTTTAAAAATTAAGAAACAAGTGTGTGTCAATTTACTGGCAGCTTTGCTTAAATAGGAAGCTAAAAGTTCATTGGAGAGGGGGATTTCTTCGAGGGAAAAGGCACAGAAAGCTTAATAAGATTTCACTTCAAATTTCACAATCCATGAGGTCTGTGGTACTGATACTAATTTACACTAGCTGAAGTTCTGAGCTTCTCTTTTTCTATTTCCAGACCCTTACAGTATTCATGACATGCTATATATTATATTAATACTTACAGGAGTTAGAACTGATTGTAGAAAATGACTGCTGCCAAGGCTGAAAAGTGATTGACAGTGATTTATGTTTAGATACATCCATAGGGATCTGCTGTGCAAGCACCTAAGCAGTCAAAAGAGAAGAGCAAGAAGAATTTTGAAGATGCCATTCACAGTTGCTCCATTCTCTGAGGAGCCACAGATGTAAGCAAAGTGCATTACGTGTGGCCTGGTTTACCATTAGAGCTATTACCTCTAACTCCATTGTACCCAACCCACCCCTGCAGGTTAGGGGAACCCACATGTGTGTAATAGATCTGTTCCCATGCTTACAGGATTTAATTCTGTCAGGAAAATACATTTTTTGGGATGGATCTCGACCGTATTAGCGGCGAAACCTGTCTGTCACCTGACACCAGGACTCCCTGCCCCAGGGGGGTCTTCATTAGAGGGACTTCTAACTTTGCCACATTGACCACGAGAGGGCACTAATGTACATTTGCACTCGGTGCCTTCGGGATGGAAGACTGGAAAAGGTGAGCACGATAAAAAAGGAAGCTCGTGTACAGGAAGGAGGTGACAGACCTCGCCAATTGAAGTGCTTTGTGCCCTCCATACAGCTGTCACTGTGTAGACAATCATTCACTACTGCGAATTGGTCAGATCAAGAATTATTGGCCAGCTAGGAGAACCACCTATGAAATCCCATGTTTGAAGTCAGTCATGCGCTTATTTGTTTTGCCTTGGACAATAGAGAACACAAAGGTAACATGCTACATTATCTGCCACAGTTGTATGGGTTGCTGGGGATAGCTTAAATGCGTTGTACTGTCACTAATGCTGGCAGAACCACCAGCATGATTTCTGCCTGAGAGGGCATGATGGTTTTGACTTGTAATTATCCAAATCATTACAGGTAAGGTTGAAATTTTTAGAGTGATCTTTGTACTCTGACTTAGGCTGACACAGGGCTGACTTACTGTGAAAAAAACTAGCCAGAAGTCTGCCACTTATAAACAAGCACATTTTGCAGAAGGACCTCTCAGACAGTAGGATTGAGTACAATTTGTCCATAAACCTAAATTTCCTCCTGTCTTTATATATCTCATTCTCATCTATCTTACCCTGTTGCTGTTATTCCACCTTGAGCTCTATCCAGAGCACCCAGGACTAACAAGCATCTTCAACTGGTGTTACTGATAGCACAATTTTTGCTATAGTGGGAAGTATCTTGACCCTTTTGGTTTTCAACTCTTCGTGATTCTGTTTTTCAAGCAAAACTGTTTCTACTTGTCTCCTTTGAGACAGCTTGATTTCACATCATCGATAATCAGATGTATTAAGCAGCTAAACTTTAGAATAAAGTATTTATGTTGAGGTTTTGGGGTTTTTTTTACCTTTGAGTGTCCAATGAATCCATGGCTTTTGGCAAGAAATAGAGAAAAAAATCTGTATAGTGGCCGCTGAGTTGGGATTCCAAAATCTGTTTCTGTTAACTGTTTTTAACCCTGTTTAAGTGTAGACCTCTCAAATGATGCTGAGTAAATTATTTTATCTCTCTGTACCACATGTCTGTCTTGGTGAACTGGGGAGAGTCAACACTGGGAGAGGAACTGTCACATTCTTATGTGTGACAAGTACTTTGTAAGAGACAGGTTTTACTCAGGTTTGGACTGCTACATCAACCTGTAACATGAAATCTAATAATCTGTAAATGCTGACATGAACAACATATGTGCAGCATATTCCCCTTCTAAGAAATGTGTTCATTTTTGTAAAATTGTCTACCCGAATGGAAACAGTGTTAAGGCCAGGTCTTGATTTCACTACCACTCATATTTGTTTACTTGGTACATTTTTAAAATATCTACTTATACCTGCTCAAGGTCTGTTATTTGGACTTTTGAGAGACATATGACACTGTTCCCATTTAAATTCATTACATGTATTTTGCCTACTGCTACTATTCCAGGTCAGGCCTGTTTCACTAGTATTTCTTTCCACGTGAATTGTGTGTTCTTCATTTTAGGTATATTTTGTTTTTCTTAATAGCAAGTGAGATCAATTGAAAACCCAATGAAATATCTCTTCTATGGCCTCTCTTATCCTGTGCCTTGCAAGTTCTGGGATTGCTAATGTCAGTTTCTATGATTTATCTCTTTGGGTGAAGTTGTTCTGACCTGCAATAACAAGTACATCATTGTTGGCTTGCATGTTATAAAAATGATGCACAATACTCACATCTAAAAGTCAGAATAAACCTTTTACGCAGCTCTTTGTCAGTTCTACAAATGGTTGTAGTTAATCGATGCCATAAAACTTTCCTTCAGGCACTGGTATTCAGCATTCACACTGGGAAATGCAGTTTGAGTCTGACATTTTAAATACTCGTGGTATTATCTAATGAAATAGCTCAAGGTTTGAAAATTCACATCAGTAAAAAAGTACAAAACTATTGCTGAGTATTTAAAAACACCTTTTGGAGCATTGGGGGAAAAGACATTGTACAGACACTATTGTTTTGCTACTCTTTTCCTGCAGACACTTTTAACTTGACCAGAGGTCTACTGTCTCATTGGTGCATCCATGTAATCTTCATCAACATTAATGGGATCTATGTGTATAAGCTCATGAGGGCATATATTGAAGTAAAAATTCTTTTTTCCTTTATGCAAATCCTGTCATGAGAGAAGCCCTTGAGAGTTTTTTTCTACCTTGCTATAACAAACCTGGTAGATCTAGCAAGCAAGATTTCAGGATTTCTCCACAATATAATTTTTCATTTTGTATTTGACTGATTTGCCATTCCTAGGAAAATAAGGGAAGTTGCCCAGATGATGACAAACTGTGGAAATTCCATAGGCTTTTATCTGATATTTTAATAATGAGCCACCGGATAGACATTTTCTTACATTTAGGTGTATAAAGAGTAAAGATGGCATTTGGAATTTTGCTCTTGTAAGGCCCTCAAAGAAACGATGTGATATCTACTGAGGCCATTTTCTTAGGATTTCCTCAAACTCTGGACTCTCAAAAAAAGGATGACATAGAGGAAAGATGTAAAAATATCATGGTGGAAAAGGCAGAGGGAAAAAGAAAAGCCTTCTGTGACTCTCCTCTTATAGAACGTGCTGTACTGTATTCCAGGCAAGCCCATGCCTAGAGGCCACAATCTATCCTTAAGTGTATGTGACCTACTAACCACAGCGAAAAAATAGAACAGGTGGTCTGATTTACTGCTTTTCTCAGGGAATAACTTTTGCCTTGGTAGGGGAAAATGGAAGAAGTTTCTCATGCTAATGTGTGCTGCTCCCAGGGGGTTCACAGACCATTCCACAGAGCAGTTGTGTCCCAGCTTTTCAACATAACTGTTGAAAAGGTCAGTGCAAACATTCATTCACACATCCAAAAGAGACAATCCTTCAGTCCTGTTGTTGGAGTATTTGTTTTTCTCATTTCTAGGCAGGTGAAAAAAACACTAATATGCAAAGAAGACATTTCCAATACAAGAATCTCAGACGTTTCAAGAATCCTCCTCAAGGATTGCCAAGTGTATCATCAAGAGCAGATGAGGTGGAAATATTTTCTGAAGAGGACTGAAACAAAGAAAAGGAAGCTAAGGGCAATAACGAGATCTTAGACATCTCAACTTCAGGCTGTCTACTTTTAGCTAATCTTAATAGGACCTATGTTTAGGAGGGAGTCAATTTGCTCTTTTTTATAACTGGGCCTCTGCCAGTGAAGTGAAAAATATCTGTGACATATAAACTCACCAGCTGGTTTGGCAGCTCTTGGTCAGAGTGATTTCCCCAGTTCGTGCAGTAAATCAGAAGCAAAACCCATATAGCAGGACAGCACCCTATTTTCCAAAGTTTGTTTATTCAACCAGTCCATAACACTTTCTCCCTGTCCCAGCTGAATCATTTAATCATTACAATGCTAGAGTTTGTTTCAGCTTTTTACATTGGCAGCAGTGGGGATTTAAAAAGCACTTTGCTGCTCACCTTTTGGTCATCCTCATAACTTTCATCCTCATATTGTTTTATTTTGCTAGAGGCTTTCCCAACAGACTGGCATTTTCTCTGAAAAGCTGCATCACCTATGGAGCTAGGAACTGTGACCTTCTGGTGCTTGAATGGTTCTATGGAAACTTCAGAATATCCTTTACTTTTTCTTTAAAAAAAAGTCATTAAAATACAGGTTTCAGAGAGTCTGAAACACCCTCCTACAATTCTTTGCTCTTTGGGGAGGCAAGGAAAGTGCTTCAGCCTCTAGTATCTTGGACTGCCCTGTTAAATACCTCATGAACTTTGGAGCTGTTTTATTCAGTTTTTGATGAATAGGAATCGCACTTTTATCTTAGCAGCATTAGCACAGCTCAATCGTCTAAATATTGTTGTACTACTTAGTAACATTTTCTAATATCTAATAACTGTTGCATGTAGTATCCAGAGCTCCCACTCTGAATGCGTTTTGGCCTCTGTGAAAGGCTCTGGAAAAAACTCAGGGATGTGTTACTATTTCAGAGTATGGCTTTTGTCACTTTTGTTGGGCTTTTTTTTGAATGAACAAATTATTTGTGCAGTTAAGAAATATATTTTAAGGAAAATTATATTGGTTTTCCTTTGTGATATAAAATCAGTATTTTGCCCAGTACAAGCAACCATTTTCAGCAGTTCAGAGACCTCAGCATGCAAATCTTCCAAACTGCCTCTCCCTTCTTGCCTGTGCAACTGGCAGAGGAAAAATCCTGTAGCTTTCTTTTGATGAACAATATCCTTTGACCCCTTAAATTGTTCTTCAGTTCTTCACTTTCTTTCATCAGATAAAACCCTTCCTAGTGCTTTATCCTTGATTCTGCTGTCAGGAATGTTGGCTGTTGCTAACCTACACCTGCCTTGCAGCCTTCATTCCAACTCCTGTCCTAAGTTAGCAACAACCTCATGTGATCTATCTTCCTTAAAAGCTTATCTTTTGCACTTGCCACTGTTATATGTAGCAATTTGATGAATAGATCAGTTCTGTTCACTGGTGCATAGTGGCCTCAGGTTCTTGGCTCCTTTGTTCTATTTGCCTACTGCTTATCTTGGCACTCTTTTTGATTGTTTTCAAGTAATGCCTTTTGTTTTCTGTGAGACTGATGTGAATGCAAAGAAAAAAGTCCTACTTTTTCACCTCATCAATCTCTTTGCTCATCTTTTACTAAATAACCTGGGACGGTGTATTTTTATGGAGCGAGGGATCTTTTATCATTTTGTCATTGCCATCATTGCTGGCCTGTCTTTAACTTTTCCTTCCAGCATTTTGTGAGAACTTGGGGCTGGATGTCCTCTTTTCAAAAATTCCCAGTGGGGGCTAAATCACTACATATCTGTGAACTTTGTTATTTCCCACTATGTGTCAAACGCCAGGTATGCCTTATCTTCCAAGGGACACAGCACAACTCCAGATCACCATTCCTGTCTGAGGGTCATTTCTTTAATTCTCCCTACAGAAGGAATGGAAGGTGATTGCAAGCAAGAAACCAAGTGCTTCATGTAGTTAGGAGACAAGTTATCCAACAGCATAATGTATAAAATGTCGTGTGACAAAATTCCATGAAGGAGATCAGAGAGACGATAAGAGGAGTGAGGTGCCCGAATAAAACCCTGCTGGCCTATTCCCAGGCCAGGGGCCGTCAGCACACCTGGGTGAGCACAGGGGCCCAAGGGCTGGCAGGAACACAAATCAAGCGTTCTCCACTCAGCTTTCAGACTAAGGGGCTCACTGCTGAGGAGTGGGATACGTTGTGGGATGTAAGGGAAAAGCAGTTCCAGATTGCACAGGACTAATTATGGGATGTTTACAGGACGAGCCAAAGGTGGAGAAAGGGGGTGGCTTAGGTGACTCGGGGAGGGATGGGATTGAGAAAATAGAGGAGTAAGCAAATAATAAGGCGAGTTACCACACTTGGCTAGTCCTAATGCCTGTCTGGTTACGCTCTGTGCCTGATCCGTGCAGTCTGACCTGTGTTCTTATTAAACTATTTTCTAATTCATTCCTGGGTGAGGGGTGTCTGTGCACACATTTGTATGGGGGTATGAACCCAGCAACTGGAGGCAAACCACAGGCTGGAGGGCCTGTGTGTCTGTGGTGCAGTGACAGATCAAGTGTGGGTGTGCGAGTGGGTGTGATCCCTAGCACAGATCAAGCCAAACCAGCTGGTGAGTAGAGAAGTGATCTGGGAGCAAGTAGGGTGAGGGGGTTTCTAAGGGCCAGCCCCAGGTGTGAGAGCACCTCTGCATCTCTATGGGCAAGAGCACAGGAGAGGCAGTGGGGATTGGGGGGTGGTCAGACTCACTGGCTTGGGTGAGCAGGTGTCAACAATTGAGAGATTTGGGACCCAGGTGCCAGCTACTGGGCAGACTGACTCTGTGGTCTAGACAATTAATATTTTTCCTTGTTCATCCTGATCAATACTTTTTAGCCTACTTGAAATCACAACAGAGAAATGCAGGAATATTCTAGGATGCTGACTGAATGTTTCACTGAACCACCTGTGGTAAAATCTAGAGAATTTGCTTTATTCAGTGTATTTGACATCATACAACTTCAGTGCATATTGTTCAAGTGCCCATAAAACATCCGTGACAGCTGCTAATAATGTACCTTACAGTCGCTTCTATACGATATCATCATAAAGATCATCAGTCAGTCATCAGGGTGCACACGCATTTTGTGGCAAAAACTGAATGGATGGAATTGTTCTAAACCCAGAAAAAAAACAGGCAGAAATTGTGTTTCTGTTTTCACATACCTATTTTCTACATCTTAAACACCAACTGCTCTGAACTCTCAGCTCTACTGTTTCTAGGCCTCCTGAGCAGTCACCTTGCAGCTGGAATTGCTCCGTACAGCTGCAGGATTTCAAGAACGGTGCCTCACACAGAATTTTCTTTCTTTCCTTTTTGGGGTTCTTGGGCACTGATCAATGGATGTTACTTGTCTCAAGGATTCGCTGTCTTCTGAGAAGTATGCACATAATCTGAAGAGATATCTGGCCATCTGTCATGGTGTCAGGTTTTTAAGGGAAGACAAAAACAAGCTCACGAAAAAAGAAATCTGTTGAGGAGTACGGCACACACAGAAACAACATCTGGCTCAGAAAGTCCCTGAGCTGAAAACAATTGGATCCTGAGAGAGTACTGTAGGCAAGAATCATATACACTTGCCTTGGACTTATTCTTCCTTAAGTTTGTATTTACAGGCACCATTGGAGATACAGTATTAGGGTAGGTGGAGACTTGATCTGACAACTGAGGACAGGCATTCTTTTGGTCTCTTGTACCTCAAAGACAGGTCAGTTACCACAGATCCATGCTCATGCTGAAGTGTCTGATTGCTTTCAAGTTTGATTTCTGTCAAGACCCAGTCACAGCTCCACTTAGTGAACTAAGTGAATGTGCCTGAATATTCATATTATTATGAAACACAAAGCTCAGTGTATGAAAAAAAAAAAACAACTTCATACAGAGGTTTTCACACTGCTATATTAAGCTGGAAATAGCTTTTTGTTTCTTAATAGTTTAAAAATTCTGTGAGGCACAGGTAATGACAGCAGCAGGCTTGAGAAAATGACAGTAATATTTCCAAAGGAATAAAGAGAGTCCACGGTCCAGAGAAAATGATACTGTGAAAGCAGTTATCTGTTTTGTTATTAAACGTTTTACAAGCCTTTACCTTAATTCAGCTTGAAACAAAGATGATATGTAGATAATAAGCTAACAGTTCATTTTTTTCTGGGTAAATATTAGAAATGAGGTACTAGAATATGTAGAATGCCAAGAATCATAATAATAATAGCTAAATTATTATTAACAATAGTAATAATAGCAACAACAACAGCAAAATCTCCAAAGAGTCTGCCTAACTACTGTCATGGTATAGCTTTGCTGCACAATATAGACCAGTTTTTAGGAGCTGCCACAGTGGGAGTCTGTGTGGAAGCACTGCCTTCCAGTAACTGATGTTAACTGATTAAGTTCCTCAACACTTGCTACAGTAGGAAAAGTGTCTGAACTCTGATGGTGCTCTAAGAATTTGAAACACTACCCACTTACTGAAATCCAATCCTTTCTTTTCTTGCAGTCTACCTTGGCTCCTTATGAAGGCAGTAGATACCTAATACAAAGGGGAAAAATGTTCAATTTTAGACTGTTAACATCTGTTTGTAGATATTGCAGATTGATATAATTATCCTCAATAAAAGTATTATCAGTTTGTCAACAGTATTGATGACTAAATGTCAAACACCTGGCTCAGTTTCTTATAAAATATCTATACAATGAAGTTATTTCTCAAAATATCTAAATCCTAATACCATTTATCAAAGGGGTACCATGTGTCCATACAATTCAGGATGTGATAATGGATCCTGACATTTCAAATGCTGAATATTTTTGTCCTCTTTAGTATGTTCTTATCGTTACCATTAGCTATTAGGTTATTCTAATTGGAGACAAAGTCCTAGCTTATCTTAATTCTTCTTACCACAAGAAGACTATTGATTTATTATTCCATGCTAATTACACACATTTATTGGTGACTTTTCTTGGAAAGCTTACGCTTCCTTTTTTTTTTTATTTTTCAGTACTAACTTTATACATATATTCAACTGAACAAGTGAAAAACATTGAAAAAAATCTTCCTCATGGACCTGTTTTTTCCTGTAGCTTCTTGCATCATCTCATGATCCATCTTGACCCTTAAGATTTCCATGGGAATAAGAGGAAATGCAGTGACAAGCATCTAAGAAAACAAACGATCATGAAGACTTCCATTAGAAACAATCTAGTGTCAAAGGGAGTGGGTAAAAAGTGCAAAAAAAGCAAATCCTTTGCTCTTCTTTTTTTTCACAAGTATGATAAATCTTAGCAAAATTCTAAATAATTTCTTTTTTGTTCACTCCATACTCAAGCAAAATTTTTGCTGGGATCAGTGTTGAGTCCTTCCTGAGAGAAATTTAGCCCTTAAACAAGAGTAACAAAAGAAAAATAATGGAGAAAAGGGTAAAAGTACTGAAGATTATGCCAATATGCTAACTATACACTTAAGTTTACACTGCTTGTTCATTTAAGCACAAGATTATACAGAATAAGGTCAGGGGAAATCATCCTGTATGCATCCCCAAAGATATCTGATATACCCAATGACAGCAGAGTCCTGTTTATTCAAAATACTTTTGGAACATCAAAACATTTGGATAAACAGGGCTTCAAATAATTGAGGGAGTTATTGTATAAGTAATTCACACCAGGGGGACATAACCTAGATTCAAAGGACTGAGTTTCAGATCAAAGGGGTACAGATAAATGGGATTTGGCTCTATATGAACAAATAAATAATAAAAAAAAAAACAAACCGACATTTGACTATTCAGTAATCAAGAAATGTCCAAACTTTTTTTCAAAAAGAGTTTAGGACAAAAGATCGAAATTGTTGCAATAGGCTGTACAGAAGGATATTCCAATAGAATCAAAATAACACAACTTAATGAGACCAAAAAGATACGAGAGTTTTCAG